>JZKD02S1381943.1:65303-80929 GCA_000966675.3 Picea glauca | reverse complement strand
AAAATTCAATACTCTGATACATATAAAAATGATATATATAAAAACAATTAAAAATTAAATAACTTAAAAAAAATGTTACCTAGATCTCCTCGCTCCTCTCCGGGAGGCATGGGCATGTCTGGATCTCTGGAAAAGTTGATTCTAGCATAGGGATAGTCCTATATCGTTGGAATCTATCGTTCCCACCAGTCAAATAATTTGTCATCAAAGGCCTCTATGGTCCCCCCTCCTCCCTATCGTGGCAGCAGTGTTGCCCATCTGCATACTGCTTGGAGGGAGGCCATGTGCCCCCGTACAGTCTCTTTGGGACTTAGACTGGGAACTCTCGAAGAAGAAGAATGAGAAAAGGATAGTTCCAAACCCGAATTTCTTGTTGTTGCACTCTCGACACTCTGTCAACTGCCTCTTCATGCATGTGAGCATGGTCATACTCCAGTCATATATATGTGCCTCCTATAATTGAATCGCACAATGCATGTGCGCTCGGGAATCCTGGTGAAGGGTCGCGGATCTAGTAATCCGCCCAATAAGTAGTAAGATCACTCTTAGAGATAAATTGGTGATACTGTGAATTGGCACTTGAGAACCTACCTTCATCATTGTCAGCCTCATAGTACATCTTGATGTAGACCTCAATGTTAAAAGTCCTAGGGGGGAATGTTTGCATATTAAATGGTTCCCCTCTCTTCGAGAGGCCATTCAAGAAGTAAATGTCCTCAGTCGTTGGATTCAATGGTTGTCCCTCTATCATGAATGCCTCTACATGCGAATGACAGTAGTCAACTAGGGTATTTAGTAGCCTGGTTTGTGCCCTCATAAATGGACACCAGAAGAACTTCCACAACCAACATTGTTTCAATGTGGCAATGGAAGCAGAGTCCTCATCGACCAGTACATCAATTTCCTCATGTTCCCTCTCCCTCCAATGGACATGCATCTTGTTCCATGGTAGATAAAAAGAGAGTTAGCTCTTGAATTTTATTTTGTTTCAATCCTTTTGAGGGTGTACATGGGTTATTTTGGCCACATTCGTATATATACATTCGCAAACTATTTTCTGCCTACTTACATACGTGGGATATCCTTGGACATCCCGTGTACATGCATGGCTTCTCTTTCTAGGAGAGCACGCCCCCTCAAAAAAAAATGCATAAAGAAGGAATTGAAATGCAGGAGGGATACATTTGTGCTTACTTGGTCCAAGAGGAAGTTTGTTTCGTCCTCTGAAGCTCCCATAATCAACTTCTTTAGCAAAGGGTTTGTTTTACATTTTGGTCAATTTTCAAATTGCAATGGTGAAATTGAGTTGTCAGTTTCTATTTATAGACTTTTTTGGCCCTTTTTTCCACTTTTTAACCCCCTTTGTCGGGTTTTTTTGGCTCAGAAATCATTTAATTTCGTTCCTGAGTTTCTTATTGGATGTTATGATACACTTTTCCTTTTGGTTTGGTAACTTTTGGGGGGATGGGTCACTTTAAATATCCTTTGGTAAAAGTCATTTTTTCCTACTTTTTTGCATATAATTTAGGTTTTCACCTCCACTTTCTGCATCTCGTTGTCTTTTCCGCCTTTCCATAGGATTGATCCCACCGAAGTGTGACACAGAACCTTCATTGTTTTTTTAGAAGTGTCATGATTAGGTGGTAGATCCTACCTTTACATGGATTCCCTAGATAGATCCTTGTTGCATTTTGGCATCCATGTTGTCTATAATGAATTTAGGCTTTGGAGTCCTTGTTATTCCTGTCATGATTACGATATTGAGCCTCATTCATCTGATGCACCATAATTATTTGCCTCACCCTCGGGACTCCCAAAATGAGCAAGCTTTGTTTTCTTTCAAGCTCGCTTTGAAATCCGAAAGCAACTTCCGATGATACTACATTTATGTTTTTCAATATTTTATGGATTAACTGAGAAAAGTAACCTCCTAGAGTTTTCTTTAATCCCTTTTCATACTCTCTAAACATGAAAATATTGTCGAGCGATCTTGTTTCCCTTCATGTTCACTAGACTCAAATCTAAAGGCACATATTTTCAGTGGTATTTTACCCATTTTTCGGTTTAGATGGTCAATTGTACGAACAAAGGTATACTCTAGGAACCTCAGTTCGCTAGAAGAATATTCTTGGGTATAAGTTTAACCCTTTTCGGGCCTAAGGGACTAAATTTATGAAAAAGGAACATTCTCCTTCATTTTCATTTATCACCTTTTTCGGGCCTCAGAGATTACTTACAAAAAAGGAACCCCCACAGAGTCCACAATTAAGCTCTTTTTAGACTCCCTAAAATTGAAAAGATCATTGAGTGACCTTGTTCCTTTACACTTGTTAAATTGGTCCAGAAGAACATCTACTGGAATGAGTTTACCCCTTTTTTCTGGCCTGTAGATTATAAAGGAAAAAGGTACACCTCGAGAGATTCATCTCATCTGGAGAGTTCTCCTCAGTAAATTTTATAATTTTTTAAGCTAAGGGGACTAAATTCAGAAAAAGGTTTTGATTCCATAGTTAAGATTTTTTCCCCCTCCTTAAAATTGAAAATATTTCTGAGTGATCTTGTATTTGTCACACTTGTTAAAATTGTTTTGAATAGGCGTATTTTTGGTGCTATTTTATCCCTTTTTCAAACCGACTAGAATATCTCCAAAAAAGGAACTCTTTGGAGTCTTCTTTTACTTTTTTTTCAGACTCTAAACATGAAAAAACTATCGAGCTTACCTTCTCTGAGATCGTTAAAAATTACATTGAAGGGGGTTTCATTGTGTCTTGCTAATTGCATTTTCATCTCTGTGTCTTTGGCCTAATGCCGGCTCCATGTTTCTCTCAAATGAACCTTTGAATCATGCCTTATACACAAGCCTTGTCTCACTTTGCCTCTACGACCTGACACCTTGACCCATGGAGGAATTTTCCCCGAGTGTCCTTTCCCTGCACATGTCTCCTTTCTCTAAGAATTAGTGTGTTCCTTTCGCCTGGAACTAGTATGATTTCTTGTGACACTTGTTCCTCCATTGTAGCATATCATTCTTTATTCTTTTTCAAGATCTTTAAAAAATTGAAAAAGAAAAAAAAAAAAAAAAAAAAAAAACCCAAAAAGAGGGGACGGGAAATATGTATTATTTTTTTCCATCAAAATGAGTCTCCCTTAAACAAAGCATATCCTTTCGTTTGTTCATCAA
Organism: Picea glauca; assembly: GCA_000966675.3. NCBI lineage: Eukaryota > Viridiplantae > Streptophyta > Pinopsida > Pinales > Pinaceae > Picea > Picea glauca. The sequence goes on along the minus strand of JZKD02S1381943.1, from coordinate 77,748 downwards.
GAATTTGGATATAATATGACCTTAGGAATTTGTTATTGCTACATAGAGTTGTGTCATCCTCCATTTGGTTACTCTTACAAAGACATGGAGAGTTTGTGTTGCCTCCTCCATCGTGAACTTATGTCAATGTCATGCTTCCTGAGTCTGATCATATTTTGTTCTTTTGTCCAAGGGAAGTTTCACCAAACCTAAGTCGGTCTTTCTGCAGTTTTTCTCTTGACCTCATGACCTGAATATCCCGAAATTCCAGTCAAGTCCTGATTCAAAATCAACGAAGTTCTCTGCCTGATCATCGAGATCCTCTTGTATTTTTCCGACAAGTCGTCAAAGACCTTGGGGTAGTGAAATCATACACTCACCTTGTACTCCTACCTGATCCTTTAGTATCTTGAAGTTGTTTCTCAGTCTATGAAGACCTCATCTCCATCCATCGGACGTTATCGGATTCTTGAAGATGGATACTATACTTGTATATCTTTGATTTTGAGATGCAGATCCGATGTGTATTGCTTGCGGCTACACTTTATATAGTTATATGACATGTATCTGCAGTGTATTTGATTGGAGGCCATGATTTATTTCATCCCGAGTATGGGTATGCCTGCCTCGGAGAGACAATTGTTATTTACAGATGGCACCTCCCGAACTCTAGTCTCGGGCTCACTCGTTTTTGTACATTGGTGAATATTTTGCAATGTATTTTGGCCATCAGATGTTATTCTGACCTCACACATTAGGGGGCATCTATTATAACCCTAAATTTCTCTACACATGCATACATGGTCTTGGCCCTCTTACTTGCATTTTTTTCCAAAGCACTGTGGAGTTTCTCTTCTTAAAAACCATTTTTTTGAATATGTACATGGCCTGCAACATTACTGCCCACATACATACACTTGTTGCACCACTACAACTTGCGTACATATGCATGTTGCACCATTACAGCTCACGTATACTTGCAAAAGTTGAAAGGAATTCGTTGAGATTACGTGTTATTGGGTAGTTTCCAAACCAATCCACCTGCTATAGCCCGTCACCCAACCGAATAACCATCATTTTGTCATATAAAAGGATGCTTTGGGGTCTCATTCCAAATCTGAGGATAAGAACAGTCAAACTATGGCTGATTTCACTTCCCTCCTTCCCCAAGATATTGCAGCCCTTTTGTGAAAATGTTCTCAACATTCCATCATTATCCCCTTTTACCCCATTTAACCCATTCGCTTCCCAAGAAAATATCAGAAGGTTGAGAGGAGAATTGTATACAAAGGTGCACTTGGATCTTGGTGAAGAGGAGCCTGGACCAGGTTCACGGAGCGGTAGTCGACTTTGATTGTAAAGGTATAATCATTGTGTTATTAATAAAATAATTACTTTTCCTGTCCCAAATGATGGTGTCATTAATAATTTTCTCCGTTTATGTATGACAATATAACATCTATCCCTAACATGTATATGGAATAGCATTCTTGTAGTTTTTTGTTTCAATATTTAGATGCAGGTCATCCCTGGGAGGAGGCATGCAGTCAATGAAACTTCCAAGTGCGAGGAGGTCATCACTAGATGTGGGATTCGAGGTATAGTTACCCGATCTCCTTTTTCTTTCTTTCTTCATATGATTTTTGGTATGTTTGGGGTCTCTTAGAGAATTAATTGAATTTTAGACAGTTAATCGATCTTCCTACATTTCGAACCCTGGTGTAGTCATAGGGGGGTTTTTCCTTCTTTCAAGGTGGTGTAAGAAAAAATATATTCCAAGAAAACTTTGTAATCAATTCCTTACTAAAGATCATCAAAATCAATATTGGAGCATATGGATTCCTAGTAATTGGCTTAAGGAATAATGGAGAAACATCATGGTTGTGGTTCAAAAGTTCATCACATGTGAAGATAGGTTTTCTACCACGTTTTTTTACCATATGATATTTATTTTGCATTTAAATGGGGATAGTAAGATGAATATTCCTTTCTTCTTGTTGAAAAGTCTAGATAAAATGAAAAATAAGATTAAAACCCATCTAGAGAGTGCTCAAAATATCCTTTTTCATCAAGGGCTCGTCAAGGTACTCGTTATGCGAGAATTGAGCAAGACTCAAACTTCATGGGAACCGTTTTTAGCTTCATATGTCTTTAAGACACATAACAAGGAACTCAAAAATCTACCCCTACAAAAAATACTAGTATTCCCAAGGAAGCAAGCAAATCAACAAAGAATTCTAAAATGGAACAAGTAAAGGCTCCATCTATCACAAGGGAAACTAGTTCAAGAAGAAAGAAGTTTCTCTTTCAGGAAGGGAGCACATTAGAACATAGGCTAGTATCTATCATAGTAAAACATAGTTCTCTTGAATATAAGAATGTATGTACTAGGAAAAGAACCAGGAAGGATACAAAGGAGTCAAAATCACCTCCTAAACAAGATGCAATTGAACCTGTAAAGGAAAACACATTTATGGAAAATGAGAAACCTAAAGTTACAAGGCAGACAAAGAAAAGTAACAAAATCACCCAACATAAGCATAAAGGAAAGTAGTCAGTAGGTACATCACGAAAACTTAGAACTCACCCTACAAACAAATTCAGGCTAAATGAAAATTTCAATTTTGATCCTTACTTGAAGAATGATAAGCCAGTCATTATTGATGATGATAATCCTGAGAGTAGTCCAGCTGATACAGGTAAGAGAGAAAAGGTCGTAAAAAAACTCAAAGACATGAACATGAAGAAAACCATAGCTCTTAATTAAAAAAGACAAAGAGTAATTTCTGAAATTGGAATTCCAAAGCAAGATGATGAAGCAGAGCATAAACATAGTCACATCCATTTGATGTCTAAATTACCATAACCTAGTGATGAGAAGATGTTATCTCCTTCACTTGTACCATTAGGAGAAAACACTATGGATATGTCATTTAAAATATTTAGGTATTTGAAAATGCACCCAACAGTCATAGGTTGTATATTGATCTTAATGAACTAGCTATTGAAGAAAATCCATGGACAAAAAAGGTTGAAACAGGGGAAACATCAAAGGGGAATAAATCTAGAAATTCAAAGAATATCATTAAGAATCTCAAAGAGCACTAAAAAAAACTAGAAAAACTAAACTCCAAGCTACAACAGAAATTAAAGAAGTTGGTAGAAAAACACAACAATCTCTGTAAATTTTCTAGAAGGCTAAGGAAGAAAAATATTAAATTGTATTGCACTGGGATAGTGCTCAAGACTAATTTTCTTTGGGAGAAGCATAAACACAAAAACCCTATCCAAGGATGAAGAAAGTATGGTATTTTTGTAAAAATGCAGGTTTCATCATTTTTTGCTCGAGCTACAAAAAGGTTGTTCTTTTTGCAGCTCCCTTATTTTGGAAACTATTAAAGAACTACAGGAATCTGAAGTCCTTTTATTGTGACAAGTTCGAAGATCGTGAATTGTGAAGACAAAATCAAGTTGAATATTCTCCCCTACATATTTTTCTCCAAGTTATTATTCTATATTACATTCAGTTGTGGATCAAAGGCTATTTTGGAGAATTCAAAGATGTGATCCATAGAAAGATGATCTTGACCTAGAAATTAGGATTCTAGTTTTCATTATTTGATGTAAGTAGTTCAATGTTGTTATATTGAATTTGGGTATATCGAATATATGGTCATAAATGAACCTACTTTTTAGGATCTAAGATCTGATTTTGTATGTATTCCTTATCTATAAAAGGAGTATCAAAAGAGAGAGAAGGGGTCAGTTTTTGGGTGTTGGAAAGAACAGATAAGTCTAGAACGATTGTAAGTGAGATTAAAGCCTGCAAAACTTTGTACTCAAGGAATCAAACATCATGATGGTTGGATTGTTAATATATGTACTTCTATGCTTGTCTGATTTGAATGCAATGGAGATTACTGCAAAGCATTGATTTCTTCTTGATTTGGTTTTGATTTCAGTGAATGATTTACTGTTAAATTATGTGTTTCTGGAAATTTGTATTCAATTACTTGTTTCAGGTTTAAGATATACTTTTGAAATTGAAAATCAAGTTAACAAAAGTGAACAAATTGTTGGCTTGTAACCTATGTTTCTTTTGCTTTTTCTTCTATATCCATTGTTTATTTATCTAGTTTATCAATTTGAATTCCCTTGAATAAATCAAGTGTTTTTTATTACTTAAATTAAATTGAAAGATTGTCACCAGACCTATAATATTTCAACCTAACCCAACTAACTAATTCATAATCCAAACAAAACAAATTTTTCAATAACTAAGGTGCCCTAGATTTTCCCTATAACGGTCTAGTGCAAACCTTAAGGATAGAAAGAACTATGCCTAACACGTCTTGAAACATAATTGTTTGTTTGGATGGGATGGTGGATCAGGTAGACAGAGACTGGGATACAAGATCAAAGGCATCTCTGAGACTCATACAATACATCCATGGACAGAGGTTAAGTGAACTTAATTCTTAGACACACACACACACACACACACATATATATATGAATATATTAATCTCACTGGCTTCTCAATCAATACGTTCACAAGAATGAATATTCGGTAATCAAAAATTCTTTCCAATTATGAATACAAATACATAAATGAAACTTATGAGGAATGGACAATCAAAACAAATTATTTACTACTCTGGAATCCATAAAACACAGATCATTCATGCATTATTCATCAACACTCATTCCATTTAAGTAATAAGAAAAAGGGTATGATAGAGTACAGAGACACACAAGTATGAAAATAAAATCACAAAGATACTTCAATGATGAGACATATGTATTAAATCTGGTTTTTGAATAAAAAGATAAACTTTACAATAAGATGCCAAATCACAAAACTGAACCTCCTCTTCCAAAAGGAAGATCCCCCCAGCTACATTCCAAATCCTAGACTTTATAGCCTATTACAAGTTGTTACTCACTTTTTTGGAAATAATGTATATCACTAAACTAAAAATAGATCCTTGATATTTTGCAACAAATCTTGAAATGTTGAGATTGGATTTTAGCAATTGATTATTCTCCATCAAATATGGGATACGGATTTGTTGTTGATTTATTTTTTTCTTTAAAATGTCCTCCACGTCATCACTGTCCCTAGGATTTTGTAATTGCAAAGTGTTATGCCACCTCATACTCTGTCTCTTATTCACACATGTTCTTTATTGGTTTTGTAGACTAAAAACTCCAAGGTAACGGAAACATTGTCTTCACATGAGAAGAGAACAACTTGTATGTATTGAAAGCCTTTCCAAGAACTGCAAACACCCTTTTTGGCATTCAATGCATCATAATCCATTAAGACATCATCGCAAATTCTCTTGGGAAGGAGAAGATCCTTCATGAATGGTTTCTAGCAAATTATCCCAACCAGCTCTAATCACGCAAAACTGAATATAAATAGATAACCAATACACATGCTTATCAAGTTTATGTTCTCTTGTTACCTTCTGATCGGTTGGAGAAACCAATTGTGCCCAATTTTTTTAATACATATCATTGGATTTTGTAGCCGCGAAAGATAAATTTTTACCACTAATAGAGCTACCATTATTTTCTCTTGAGTTATATCTATCTGTTTCTACAGAACTTGAACTCAAACCAGTTTCATTTCTGGAGTTAAATGAATAATTTGAAGATACATTTGAATAATGTCCATCAAAATTTCCATTATAAACATAATATGGTGGGATTTCCCCTATTTTTCTAGAAAAATATGCAACTAAAGCATCATGATTATAATTAGAAGACTCCCTAGAAGGCACAAGAAGCAAAGGTTGTGAATCATTTTTCATGCTCTTTGAATATCCCTTGACCCTATCTACATATCTGAGTGTATTGAGAGTATATTCAGATGATCCTACATTTGGATAAATGCAGGAGATCATAACCATGTGTGAATAACCAACAAATGAATCACGAAGAACCTCTATCAATTTTCTTCCTTGAAAGGGAATGTGAATATGTCCATTTTCAAGATCCTGTATGCACTCCGTTCACTTCCATCCAGGTCAATAAAATAAAGCTTCCCGACTATTTTTTCCCCATTCGTCTCATTGCCACCATTTTTCCATCGATCGGCATTGTGTCGATCCCATATCCTACCCCAATTTCCTTAAAAACATGGTCACTGCCTTATCAATTACATTCCTACATCATGACCCGTTATGCTCTGAAATCTATTCATCATGAAAACAAAAACACTAGCTGCAAACCAAATTGTCCTGCAAACTTATCATAAATCATAACAATGCCTTTCTCCATTTCTGTTCCTATGGAATTCTGAAACCTGTAAATTCTTAAGCCCTCCAAATTCTAGTCAAATCTCCACACACTCAGAATAAAATTAGACTACAATAGTGTTTTTCTCCATTGGGCTATGGAGTCTTATTTCACTAATCTATTATGCAACAAATGCTCCAAAACAATCTTATTTATATACAACTCCTACTCTACCTAAAAAAACTGATTTACTCAAGAGTAAGAAAATTTCCAAAGTAACCATGCAAATACTCGATCAACTAACCGAAACTTGCTTCCATATTTTAGAAAAAATAGAACATGAGAAGTTGAAAAGTACAAATAAAAATGATTTAGGAGCCCATACTTACAGCTCTGGAATTATTTGCTTATAAAGGAAAAGTCAAAAAAACTATTGTTCCAATTATACTCCATGTAAATGGCCACAAGACCCTGAAAGGAATAAAGAAAATCTTATTGCTCATTGACGAATTCCTCTATTTCTGGTTCAGGAATGTCAAATGTAGGCTCGTTGATTTCTTGAAACTAATGCTCAACACTTCACGGTAAAGAAGACATTGTTAACTGATATGGTAACTCCTCAACATTCCCTTCACTGCCTTCCTGAAAATTTAATTCATAGCTGTCATAAATAGGTTTGCTACTGTAGATTTCCATATGTGTTGATATAGACATTTCCTCCTTTGAATGGCCAAGGTAATCATCATAAATAGGCTTACTTTTATTGGAGTTTGGAAAAACAACTTTATTATAGAAAAAATTGTTAGAAACATATGATATAATGTCAAATTTATCTACAATATTGTTGGCATCAATTCTATTTTCAAAATTTTCATGCAATCTTCCTGAAATGGATTTTGAATAACATGCAGTTCATTATGTTTGAGGGAAAGTAATTCATTATAAAGCTGATAATGCTCTTCTTGGATAAAAAAATCTTCAAAAGAATTAAAAGTAGAAAGATGAACATGTATCATCCCTATTTCTTTAAAATATGATTGTATGTGGCCTTTAATAAACACTTGACCTTCACCGAGATCTAGATCACCAAAATATTCATCATGTTCATAACTCAAATCATCTTCATCATTAAAACTATAAAATGCATCTGAACAATTGTCACATGTATCTATAGCATTACCGACTAAGGATATTTTTTCATCAACTTCATCGCTAAAATCCTCCTGGTCTCTATTGCAAGGAGATCCTTCAAATTCCATATGTTAACAACAATGTTCTAATAGACAATCAACATGGTAGATCCTTTTGCAATAATTATGAAAACATTTATGAAATTCTCTTAGTGAAGAAATACTAGAAGCAAGCAGAGATCGATACCATTGTCCTACATCAACATCCAAGGGATACATGAACATCTTCATCAATACATCTTCGTGGTGAATATCCAGTTGATACATGCATTTATGAAACTTGATGAAGTGATGTGCAGGACAATCTTCATCCTCCCCTTGGAATCTGGGAAGGAAATATCCCCATTCATCCACAATAGGAACAACATTTGGAAAACTAGGAATAGATGAAAAGTTAAATGGAGCAAACCTCACATCTACAATATCCTGCATCCAAGCATCAGATGTCTTTGGTAGTTTTAAATACTAAAGCCACCAGTGAATTGCTTTTTCATGGAGTGGCCAGGTGAATAATCCACAGTAAATATTCAATGTTAATCCTTGTTCATCATCAAGAATTAGATCTATTCGTTGTTGTATGCCAAGGGAAGATACTTCATTTGTTTCATCCCCGACAACGATGCCAAAAAGATGTTAGTACTAGAGATGTTCTAATACTGCATTAGAACTATTAGCACCTAAACCTATATGCCCAAATGCTCCTCTATCTCTACGCCTAGCTTGCCAATCCATAAGCCTTTTTCAACATAATCTTCTCTATTTGATTTATACTTTTTCTTGTTTTTTTCACCATTGGTTTTGTTTTCTTTGTTTTAAAGTAATTTTAATATTTTTTATAAGACATGTTTAAAGTGGTTACATAGAATTTATATAGTCACATCATGGATGGATTGCTTTCATTACCTAATCTGTAGGATTTCCCTCAATTTGTGAGGTTAGATATTATTCATTGCAGAAAGAGTGTTGTTTCTATACAGAAAAAATAGCATCATTGCTAAAAATGTGTTGAAAAAACCTGGATATTCCAATAGTGCATTTAAAAACCATCATTCAGGCACATTTCTAAATTTTACATGCTCTATAATCATTCTAAATTTCAGATCAGGGTCTTGTCTCATCAAAGATGGTGATTTTAGTTCAACATAATCAAAAATCATGAAGAGTACCAGACGATTCTGATCGGTACACCATGAATCTCATTGACTTTTATGGTCAAGGCCATTCATTTCTCATTATTTCATAAATTCAACATGTCTTTTGTTTTTTTATCAAAGGTGAATAAGGGTGACCATTCTAACATGTCTGTTTATATGAAATCTCGGTTGTTGCAGAATTTATTTGTAGGTCTGTGATCAAACCCTAATTTGCAGAGAAAAGAAACCCTTCGTTAGCACATAGGAACTAGGGTTTGTAATTGTAGGTATGGCATGTAGTATAAGTGGCCACCCTCTTCATGTGGAACCAAATGGGATCGAACTTTTGGAGTCTTACCCAGAAATTGAAATGAAATTCGAGCAGGCGGGATGGTATAAATTTTGCAGAGCATTTCAAAGTCATCACACTGAATTTGTTATGTCTTTTGCTAAGCTTTTTGATGGGTTCCAAGATTAGGTGGGAAATCCCACTATTCAAGTCTCAAAATATTCAATTTCCTCAGCTTTCAGTTTTCCAATTGATGGTGAGAGGTGGTTTAAGAAGAAAAATATTCCAGAAGAAATTTGTAATCAATTCCTTATTGAAGATCATCAACATCTAGATTGGAGAAAAGGGATTCCTAGTAATTAGCTCAAGGAAGAATGGAGAAACATCTTGGTTGTGGTTCAAAACTTCATCACATGTTAAGGTAGGTTTTCTACCACTTTTCGTTACCATATGATATTTCTTCTACTTTTAAATGGGAATAGTAAGATGAATCTTCCTTTATTCTTGTTTAAAACTTTACATAAAATGGAAAATAAGATTAAAACCCATCCAGAGAGTGCTCAACATATCCTTTTTCATCAAGGGATCATCAAGGTACTGGTTATGAAATAATTGTGCAAGGCTCAAACTTCACGGGAACTATTTTTAGCTTCATGTGGATTTAAGACACAGAACAAGGAACTCAAAAATATACCCCTGAAAAGAAGACTAGTATTCCCAAGGAAGCCAGTAGCTCAACAAACAATTATAAAATGGTACAAGTAAAGGCTCCATCTCTCACAAGGGAAACTAGGTCAAGCAGAAAGAAGTTTCTCTTTCGAGAAGGGATCATATCATAATAGAGGTTGGGATTTACCATAGTAAAAAAACGTTCTCTTGAATAGAAGAAGGTATATACTAGGAAAAGAGCCAGGAAGGATACATAAGAGTCAAAATCACCTCCTAAACAAGATGCAATTGAACCTGTAAAGGAAATCATAGTTTTGGAAATTGAGAAACCCTCAGGTACAAAGAAGAGAAAGAAAAGTAAAAAAAGATCCCAACAGAAGGATAAAGGAAAGCAGTCAGTAGGTGCATCAAGAAAACTTAGAACTTGGAATACAAACAAATTCAAGTTAAATTCAAAATCCATTTATGATCCTTCCTTGAAGAATGATAATCCCATCTTCATTGATGATGATACTCCTGAGGGTATTCCAATTGATACAGGTACGAAAGAAAATGTCATAAAAACACTCAAAGACATTACCATGAAGAAAACCAGAGTTGTTAATTCAAAAAGACAAAGGGTAATTTATGAAATTGGAATTCCAAAGAAAGATGATGAAGCGAAGAAGAAATAGAGTCACGACCCTTTTATGTATGAATTACTAGAACCTAGTGTTGAGAAGAAATTATCTTCTTCACCTACACCAATAGAAGAAAACACTATGGATATTCCATTTACAGATATTGAGATATCTGAAAATTCACCCAGCAGTTCCTAGCGGGAAAATCCCCCTATAACTATACCAGGGTTTAAATTATAGACAGATAAAATCACCCCCTAAAAGGAAATATAGTTTCAACACTACCCCAAACATACCAAAATAGATGAACAGAAAGAAGTGGAAGAGAATATTAGTAACCGTACCTTTTATCCAATGTTTGGTGATGTTCTCCTCAAGCTCGATAGCTCCCAAGGATGCAAGTCTCCTCCCAAAGCTGACCTGCATCCAAAACTAAGAAAACAAGGCTAAAAACATGTTATTTATATTCATAAATTAGGGTTAGATATCAATTATTATGTAGAAATCAAATAAAGACATAAAACATCATGATTTAGGATAGGGAAAAAGAGATTCTTTTATTCATTAATCAAATATTGAAGCTTAGAATCCTTGCAGGCCGACGCTCCGCAAATCTGGTCCGGGCTCCTCGTTGATGTAAAATTATTGATGTCAAAGAGTTGATGTCTTGTCATAGTATCATTAATGTATTGATTGACAGCCTATGTTGTCATAGATGTAATTGATTTCAAAGATGTCAAGTGGTGTCATAGTGATGTATTATCATGGATTTATCTACAGACAAGATGATGTAAAGGTTGGTCATTATTGTCTTTTCATGGTTGATAGGAATAACCAAATGGATAAACTCCAAAGTGGTCCCCTTATGGTGAAATCTATCATGGGAAGACTCTCTTGTATAAATTTCTCAAAGTGGTCCCCTTATGGCGAAATCCCTCACGGGAAGACGCTTTGTGAAGTCCAAACGGTTAGGTAGACCAAAAGTGTGGTTAGGGAACCCAATTTTTATTAAGGAATAATGTAATGAATATCAATGAATTTTCATGAGAAACTATCCCATATGGATAGTATATGTCATGTCGTTTACGTTGATATGTTGAACGTCACATAACGCCTCACGGTTAGAGAGTTATGGCCATGTGAAGTTGGAGAACCCTCATGAGTTATCTAGAATCCTCTTGAAGGTCAAAGAAGTCAAATTATTCTAGAAGCTCCTAGAAGAAGTTGACCAGTGAAAGTGTTTAGTCATGGGTTAAGTGGTTGCAAAAATAAAACGATTAAAAATAAATTATTTGCAACCATAATTGGAGAGCTTACTATTTGTGGATAAAGTGGTTAAGTGGAAAAAGTGGCTAAGTGGACAAAGTGGCTAAGTGGACAAAGTTGGTTAAGTAGACAAAGTGGCTAAGTGGACAAAGTGGCTAAGTGGACAAAGTTGGTTAAGTGGATAAAGTGGCTAAGTGCACAAAGTGGTTAAGTGGACACTTCTAGAGGAAGCTAATTGGAGAGTATAAATAAGACAGAAAGGGTATCCCATTAGTATCCATTGAGAATATTGAATATATACAAGTGATTGAGGTAACAAAAGGATATCTAAGGCTAATTTCAAAGGGAGGTTGAAGTAAATAAGGCCGAAATTCAAGGGAGGATAAAGTCTTTTGATGATGCTTTCTAAGGTATGTTATTTACAGGGCATCTCACCATTTGTGGAATAATTTTTTTTCTAGAATGATTAAGATAGAGAAATATGGAGGATGTTGAGAAAACATATCCAATTAAATGTGATAAACATTTAAGCTTGTGGGTCGTTTTATTTTTGGAGTTACACTCTGTGGAAAATAGGGTTTGTGGCTAGTCCTGAAACTAGTCTAAAACAGGTGTTTCAGGTAAAAACCTGATAACTTCGTCATAATAGATCCAAATTAAGTAAGACCAAATGTATTGGTTAGAGTACAGTATGTAGTATTTTTTTTACCATTTTCAGATCCATACAAAAAATATTCCATGCAGGGAATTCTCTACAAGTTCGTTCTCTAGAATAAGCCAGAATTCAACAGGGTATGCCATTTTTGGTATAACTCATTTTTGGGGAGGTTCCAAGCAGTGAAACCTGGAGGAATTGCAGAAAATACATTGAAGAATATTGTGTACCGTTTTCAGACCTTTATTCATTACAGGTATAGAGTTATGATTTTTTCAATTTAAGGTTGTTGACTAATCCAAAATTAGTCATGTGAGACTAAAGTAAAGTTTGATGAAAATGCTAGTTTCTTGTTGTTGAAGTTAAGGAAGGTTTGCAGGTCTATGATCACATACACC
>JZKD02S1381943.1:19795-38941 GCA_000966675.3 Picea glauca | reverse complement strand
AAAGAAGGAATCTGAGATGGCCTGAGGCTAGGTAAGCATGTCTGGTGCAAATTAGGGTTATAACAAATGGTTACGCCAATCGACACTAGAGAAACTAACCAGTGTAAGTGCAACTCAAACACTCAAGTACCCTCTAGTTATACTCTATGAAGTGTGATCCGACGTCTTCCCTGGCCACCGCGGTATACCCATGAAATCACTTGTGTAAGTCCATAAAATATGGGAAACTAGGTTTCTAGCTCGCAATGAGTCACCAGGTGGGAAAAAATCGATATTCAGGCAAATCGTAATGAGTAGGATAACAAGTCTGAAGCCCTTCAATGGTGTCAAAATCAATTGGTCTGAAATAAAACTGAATATCTTGAATGGATTCGAGGTCTACGAAGCTCCATAGGAAAATATGATCGGTATTGTTCCCGAGAAAGACCCTCAATATATAATCCCCACTACATTTATTCCAGCTTTGGAGGGGTTATCTCCTCTTCCTTTCCTCATGCAACCTTGTGTTTATCCCGTGTGTTAGAGGGGGGTCCTGGATAAGTCTTACGACGATGGAATTAAAACACTCCATATCTTAGACTCCAATGTTTCTCTTAAAATGGCCTTGAATAGTTTCCTCTTCACACCTAATTCAAGGCCCTAAAACCCTAAACTAGTCGGCGAACCCTACAAACATAAATTCTAATATGTTTCAAATTAAGCGTTAAATTTAAGGCTTGATTTACAAAAAGGGTGCGGTAGTGCAACTGATGGTGTTATGAAGAGAGGAATAAGGAAGAGAACTTTAAAGCATTTGAAAGAAAAAAGATACTTTGAAATAAAAGCAAAGATTATAAAACTCTTTGTAAAATTCAACTTTTCTAATCAATATTTCAAGATCTTGTAAATGAAAATTTCCTAAAAAATGCTTTCTTTTCACTAAGAAAAACTACTTATATTTCAGGAAATCGAAAAGAACTTTGAAACAAAGACTCTTTTTCTTTTGCAAATAACAACCTTGACTACTTTACCAAACTAAATGCAAGAAAACAAATTCTTTTATTTATTTATTTTTCGAACTTATTTAACAAGAAAAACTAAAGTAAAAACTTTTTTTTTCATTTTTAAAAGAAAGAAACAGGAACAAAGAGAAAACTGAAAACAAGATTGAAAAAGACCCTAATCCAACTGCGGATTGCAGGGATTCAACCAAGAGACCAAAAGGAGGATCTAAAACTTGCTATCTCACTCCAAACCTTTTAGGGAAAACAAAAGAAAACTAAGAAGCAAGTTAACCAAAGTTTTAACCCAAGCTATGGCCAAAGACAGAGACTCTGTTTGGTTCAAGAAAGTCCTGAGAAGTCTAAACTTCTATCAGGAAAGAGACAAACTCTCTCTTTGTTAAAAAACACTTTCAAGACAGAGAAATGTGGGTTATTGCATCAACAACCTACGTATGTACATGGTCTATCTGTTGTGTAGAGAGAGTATGTATGCGGGCTGACCCGAAATAGGGTTTGTACACCTCTAAGACTTTTCAAAAATAAAAAGATAAGGCAGGGAAAGCTGGTATGCAACTTGCAGGTGACCAGAAACCCTTAAAAGACTCACAAAACTTGATTGAAACTCAACAATAAATCAAGAAGCCAATTAAAAACCCCAAAAAACCTCCCTCTAAATCCCTAGAGATACTCCCCAGTGGAGTCGCCAATTATGCTAGCAGGAAAACCCCCCTATAACTATACCAGGGTTTAAGGTATAGACATAGAAAATTACACCCTAAAAGTCAATATAGTTTCTACACTACCCCAAACATACCAAAATAGATTAATAGAAAGCAGTGGAAGAGAAGATCAATAATCATACCCTTTATCCAACATTTGGTGATGATCTCCTCAAGCTCAGTAGCTCCCAAGGCTGCAAGTCTCCTCCCAAAGATGACCTGCATCCAAAACTAGGAAAACAAGGCTACAATCATGTTATTTCTATTCATAAATTAGGGTTAGATATAAATTTTTATGTATAAATCAAAGAAATACATTAAACATCATCATTTGGGACAGGGGAAAAGAGATTCTTGTATTCATTAATCAAATATTGAAGCTTACAATCCTTGTAGGTCGGTGCTCTGTGAACCTGGTCCGGGATCCTTTAACAATTCTCCAAGTGAAACTTTAATAATCCTCTTCTCACAATCTACGGATCACCTCAAGGGAAGGGAATAGATTGTATGGAAGAAAAGGGGATAGAGAGGGAATGTTGAGGCAATAACTCACAAAAGGTTGCAAATGCTTGGGCAAGGAATGGAAGGGAAATTCAGCAGAGTTTCACCATTCTAATTCTTGGTTCTGGAATGAGACCCCAAGACCTCCTTTTATATGAAAAAAATATGGTTATTCGGTTGGGGGACGGGCTATATTAGGTGAATTGGTTGGGAAACCTCCAATAGCCCGTAAATTCCACCAAATTCCTTACAACTTTTTAATTTTTACAACTTTTGGAGGTATACACGAGTTCTTTAGTGTGTAGCAAGCATATATACGTGGGTTGTCTAACATGCAGAAAGAGTATGTACATGGGAAGTAGTGCAGCAGGGTGCATACATGCTCTAAAAATTGTTGTTTTTTTTTTTAAATAGAGTTCCTCAACAGTGATTTGGGAAATTATGCAAGTAAGAAGGAAAATGCCATGTATTCATGAGTAGTCATTTTAGGGATATAACAGTAGTCATAGGTTGTATATTGATCTTAAGGAACTGGCTATTGAAGAACATCCATGGACAAAAAAGGTTGAAACAGAGGAAACATCAAAGGGGATGAAATCTAGAAATTCAAAGAAGATCATTAAGCATCTAAGAGAACACAATAAACAACTAGAAAAAAAAAACTTCAGGCTACAACATAAATTGAAGAAGCTGGTAGAAAAACACAACAATCTCTATAAATTTTCTATAAGGCTAAGGAAGAAAAATATTAAATTGTATTGGACTGGGATAGTGTTGAAGACTAAGTTGCTTCAGGAGAAGCATAAACACCAAACCCCTATTCAAGGATGAATAAATTATGGGATTTTTGTAAAATGTAGGTTTCATCATTTTTTACTCACGTTACAAAAAGGTTGTTCTTTTTACAACTCCGCTATTTTGGAAACTGTTAAAGCACTACATGAATATGAAGGCCTTTTTTTGTGAAACATTCGAAGACCATGAATTGTGAAGACCAAATCAAGATGAATATTCTCGCATATGTATATTTTTCTCCAATTTGTTATTCTATATTACATTTAGTTGTGGATCAAAGGCTATTTTGGAGAAGTCAAAGATGTGATCCATAGAAAGAGTATCTTGAGATAGAATTTAGGATTCTAGTTTTCATTATTTGATGTAAGTTGTTCAATGTTGTTATATTAAATTTGGTTATATCAAATGTATGGTCATAAATGAACCTACTTTTTCGAATCTAAGATATGGTTTTGTATGCATTCCTTATCTATAAAATTAGGATCAAAATAGAAAGAAGGGGTCAGTTTTTGGGTGTTGGAAAGAAGGGATAAGTCTAGAAAGATTGTAAGTGAGCCTAAATCTTGCAAAACTTTGTACTTAAGGAATCATAAATCCTGATGGTTGGATTGTCAATCTATGTACTTATTTTCTTGTTTTAATTGAATGCAATGGAGTTATTGTAAAGAATTGATTTATTCTTGATTCAGTTTTGATTTCAGTGAATGATTTACTATTAAATTACATGTTTATGGAAATTTGTATTCAAGTACTTGTTTCGGGTTTAAGATATAATTTTGAACTTGAAAATCCTCTTAATACAAGTGAACAAATTGTTGACTTGTATCCAATGTTTCTTTTTTTTTTTCTTCTATATCCATTGTCTAATTATTTGATTTATCAGTGTGAATTCCCTTGACTAAATGAAGTGTTGTTCATTAGTGAAGATCTAAAATTTAACTCTTCATCAAACATATGGATGCATGCCAGCATTTCCTTCCACTCTAGAAGGACCAAACCTATAATCTTTCAACCTACCCCAACTACCTGATTCATAATCCAAACCAAACAAATTTTGAAATAACTAAGGTAACCTATATTTTCCCTATCGCATTCTAGTGCAAACCGGATAACATATTTTGGCGCCGTTGTACAAGAGTTAGACACGAAACTTTGAATGCATATTTTTCACCTAGAGGCTCCAATGTAGAAGTTCTGGCTCCTAAAAGAGAAGTGAGAGGACCAAATTCTGAGCCTACCAAAGCACCAACATCATCTTCATCTTCAATAAAAATAAAAACCAAAACGAATCCAAATCCCAAGGCAGTTCTAACACTATCAAATCCAGAGAAATTATTAAGGAAATAAAAACATACTCAAGGTCAGTCATCACCATATAAAGGTAATATTCCCTCTGAAGAAACAATTCTTGTTCCTAAAGAATCAATTACTGTTCTTGAAAATAAGTCAATTCTTTTTCTTGAAGAAAAATCCATCGTTGTTTCTTCATAAGTAATTGATGAGAAAGTTTCATTAGAATTTGTTCCTTCATAAATAGTCGAAGAAAAGGTTCCACCTAATATTGTTCCTTTAGAAGAACAAATAGTAGAAGAATGGAATCCTTTTTCTTACCTTATTAAAGATGACGATGATAAAGAATCACTCTTTCTAGGAGAAGCCATCAATAATTTTCCTAAGTATAAAAAAGAGGAAATATAACAAATTTGATCTTCACTTATTCCTCAGTTGAGCGTATCTAAAGAGGCTAAACCTGAAATACATATTTTTAATCATCCTCTTTCCATAGAAGGATTTATGAATTCTGAAGAAACCCATCCTCGTCTTTCTTCATCCTCTGCATATATCCCATCATCTCCTCCTAAATCGCAACTCACGGTTACACCAAATATTCCAATAATATTCCACCAAATATAATGGATGTTATCATTACTACCAGATATGCCCCTTTGGTTTTACCACAAAACCTGAATCATTTTCCTACTGGTGATTACCTTAAATATTTTCCTAGACACAATGGTGAAGGAGAAATGACAGCAGAAGAGCATCTAGCCACACATTATAGTTTTGTTCATAACCATAACATAGAATAGAGTTAGCAGGAGACTCCTAAACCATTTTATTAGCTCCCCATCTAAAATTTGAATGAACATGCTCATCCATACATCTTCATGTTCATAACCATAACATAGAACATGAAGATGTATGGATGAGCATGTTCATTCAAATTTTAGATGGGGAGCTAATAAAATGGTTTAGGAGTCTTCCTGCTAACTCTATTCCACACATAGAGGTCCTAAATAATACTTTCTTAAGAAAATGGGGGGACAAGAAAGACTACTTATACTATATCACTAAGTTTGGAGCCTTAAAAATAAAAAATGGCAAGTATGTTTCTGACTTTACTAATGGGTTCAAAAAAATGTACAACAAGATCCTTGGAGAAATTAAACCTATAGAAACATCTGTTAAAATCACTTTTTCTAAGGATTTTGATGCTGAATTTTATTTATTGTTAAGGAAAGGAGGGTTGTGACCCTGGCACATATACAAGAAGCAACCCTTGAAGTTGAATCAAACATATTAGCAATTGAACAACTTAGAAACAGATTTGATAAAGACAAGAGAAAACAGAAAGAGGATAGTAAACCTTCATATTCTAATTATCAACCTCAGGAAGATAAGATGGAGGAAATGACTAAATTGATCAAACATATGTCCTTTAAACTAGCCAAGTTGGAGCTAGAAAATAGAAACGTGAATAAACCTGTACAAGAAGGTGGAAACAGAAATGGTAATCCATATAGGAGATCTAATAATCCTCAAATCTTACAAAGCGAGAGAAGAGATAACTTGGATCAAAAATTACAACCTCCTTTTCATAATAACTACTTATCTAATGAGATTGAGAAAGAAGATCTTGAAGAAGGTCAAGATATTAATTTAATTAAAGAGGATCCTTCATTTAGATTTTTTACTCGAGATGAATGTCAGAATTCTATGATTTTGAACCAGTTGAAGAAAGAATATGTTGAACAGAGATCATTGAGTAATACTGATTTTTTTTTATTTTGGTTAGGCTCAGGTTCAAAATAAATAAAACCTCAAATCAAAATCAACTCCTATAGCTCAGAATCCTCAGACACGGGCTAATAAGACTAATGTTTCAACTCAGCAAGATTTACCAAATGAACAGAAAAATAAAACAGGTCAACAAATACTGGAAGTTGCACACACTGAATTGAAAGACAAGGAGAAATCTTCATTTATTTGTAGTTTGGAAAATGAAATTTGTAAAATAAAAATTCCAATTCCTTTGGTTGATTTGATGAAAAACAAACAGTACAAAGATTCAATTCTAAAAATTTTGCAACCTACTAATGACGCAGTCCCTTTGGATACAATAAATCTGCAGGATGAGAATCCTACTATCTTTTCCAGCCCACGTGTGGAATAGAAAGATGACTCCACTCCACCCTTTTATATCTCCTTAAATTTCCATGATAAGATACTATACAATTGCCTTCTAGAATCAGGTGCATCACATAATATCATGCCTAATGTTGTGATGGAAGAACTAAATTTGGAGATTACAAAACCATATCATGACTTATATTCATTGGATTCTTGAAAGGTCAAATGCTTGGGTGTCATTAAGGATTTGGTAGTGAATATATCTTAGTTGTCCATGAAAAGTATAGTAATGGATATCGTTGTCGTTGATATTCCTCCCAATTTTGGTATGTTATTATATAGATCATGGACCAAGAAAATTGGAGGAACCTTGCAAACAGACTTGTCTTATGCTACCATTCATGTTTTTGAAGGAGAGAAGAGGATACTATACAAAGAGATGCAGTTGGAATATATCATTAGTTGATCCTAAAAACCATTCAAATCATCCAATATATGCAATACATGAAATTATGAGTTCATGTATTCTTCAGGTTAATGATGATTTTGCAGTATGTGCAGTGAATAAGAGAAGTTGGGTTGAAAAGCAATAAAAGGGCAGTAGTAACTATTCATGGAAAATGTTTTTTTATGGGTCCTCTACAAAATATGGATCAGGTGTTGGTATAGTCTTAATTTCTCCTTCAAAAGAATCTACTTATTTATCATATAAATTGGAATTTGAGACCACCAATAATATAGAAAAATATGAATCCTTAGTGCTTGGATTAAGGGCTGCTAAAAACATGAACATTAAAGAATTGGTTGTTTTGGGGGATTCTGAATTAGTTATTCTACAAATTAGAAATGTATATCAAACAAAGCAGCAGAGGCTAAAGAAATATAGGAATGAGGTTTGGGACTTAATTGAAAATTTCTTTGTAACTTTCAATATTTCATTTGTTCCAAGGATTGAAAACCAAAGAGAAGATCCTTTAGCTTTAGCTGCAAGTAATTTTATACCTCCAATAGATCCACATCTTAATTATGAGGTTGAAATGAGGCCTAGACCATCCACACCAGATAATGTGAAACATTGGAAATTTTTCATTGATGATCAGGAATTGAAAAGGTTTCTTGAAACTATTGATGAATTTTCTTCTATTATTATTGATCAATGGAATGAAAATGATAAGGAAGAAAATCAGACAGATATTCCTTTTCTAAATGAGGTATAAGGGCATAAAATTGTGAATTAAAGACTAACCATATTCCAAAGGGTCTAGTTCCATTGGAAAGACTTTTTGAAAGCAATGATGTTTCCACAAATCCTTCAATTCAAAGTTAGGAAAATGATGTTGTTGACTGTAATATTGGAACTAATGTAGATCCAAAGATTATAACATTGTCCAAAGCATTGTCACATGAGAAGAGAAGGTATGTTGGTATTAAGAAGCAATTTTTTGATATTTTTGCATGGTCGTATGAATATCTTAAGACCTTTGACACCCAAATAATTCATCACAAAATTCCTTTGAAAATGGCTCTAAACCTCTCAGATAGAAAATAAGGCAATTTAATCCTATGTTAATGCCCATCATTGAAAAGGAAATGAAAAAATGGTTGGATGCTAAGATCATAGTTCATTTAAAACATTCAGAATGGGTGGATAATTTGGTGCTAGTCATGAAGAAAAATGGCGAGATAAGGTTATGTGTGGAATTCGGGAATTTGAATAGGTGTTCACTGAAGGATAAATATTCATTACCTAAGATGGATCACATTTTTAAAAACGTGGTAGGTTCTCATAGGATTTCCATGCTTGATGGGTACTTTGGATATAATCAGATAGAATTTTTTTAGGAAGACCGAAAGTAGAATGTATTCACTATTCCATGGGGAACTTCCATGTATGACAAGCTGTATTTTGGTTTAATGAATGTAGGTGATACCTTTCATAGTTCCATGGACATTTCATTCATTGGAGAAAAGGATAAGTTCATGGTGATCTACCTTGATGACATTACTGTATTTTCAAGGTTAGATGAAGAGCATATAAGGCACCTTAGACAAACATTCAATAAATGTAGAAGGTATGGTATATCCTTAAACCCTAATAATTCTCTTTTTTCTATGCATGAGGGAAATATTGTAGGCCACATTGTATCTTCAGGTGGGATTATGATAGATCCTTAAAGGGTAAATTCTATTCAGAAAATTCATATTCCTAGAAGCAAAAATGTTATACAATCATTCCTAGGAAAAACCAACTTCTTAAGGAGATTCATACCTAATTTCACTGAGATTATTAAGCATATTACAAACATGTTGAAAAAGGATGTTGAGATTAAGTGGAACCATGAGGCTAAACAGTCTTTTGAAAGAATCAAACAAGATTTGATTGAAGCCCCTATTCTTTTCAGCCCAAATTATTCTAAGGAGTTCTTGATATTTTATTTTGCCTCTGAAGAAACTATTGTTGTTGTATTGTTGTAGATAAATGAAGATGGATATGAATAACCCATTTCCTTTTTTAAAAAATATCTTAGGGATGCATAGATCAAATACAATATAATGGAAAAACAAGTGTATGCCTTAGTGAAGTAATTAAAAACCTTTAGAGTTTATAGTCTGCATTCTAAAATTATTTCCTATGTTCCTAGAAACAATGTAAATGATATTCTTGTTCATCCAGACAGTGAAGGAAGAAGGGTTAAGTGGATAGAAAAACTCTTAGAATATGACATGGACATCAAACCTACTAAGTTGATTAAAGGGAAGGGCCTTGCGAGGTTGCTTGTTGATTCAATTTGTAGAGCTATTGGGATAAATTGTATTCTAAATCGGTCAGTTGTTCCAGTACCATAGAATGAATATGGAAATTTGAAGGTATTGGACAAGTACTACTCATCACCTTGGTATAAGGATACAGTTTATTTTTTTCAAAATTCACATTGCCCACCATGTTTTGAAAAATATAAATCCATGTCTCTTAAGCTAAAGGCTGTCAAATATTGCATTATAAATGAAGGTCTAATTTGGAAGGATCATGGTGGTATATTAATGAAATGTGTTGATGAAGATGAATCAGACTTGATTATGACTAACATGCATAAAGGTGCTTGTGGTGGACATCAGTACTGGAAAGCAACATCATTCAAAATCCTGAGAGTTGGTTACTACTGACCCACTCTATTTTCTGATATATTTTCTAATATTAGAGCATGTGAGAGTATCAAATGTTTGCTAGAAAAAAAAACTATTGTCTTTTCCTCTAAAGCCAGTTGTTGCAAATGGTCCTTTTTAGCAGTGGGGCTTGGATTTCATAGGATAGATACATCCACCTTCTAGTGGACATCACAAATGGATCCTTACAACCACTGACTACTTCACAAAATGGATTGAGTCCATCCCTACCAAAAAATAAACTAACAAGGTAATTATGAATTTTCTAGAAGAAAACATGTTTTCTAGATTTGGCTTCCCTAGAAAATTGATTACATATAATGCTCAAGAATTTAAATTTGCTTCTACGATTGACTTTTGTGAAAAATACAACATTACTCTGGAACATTCTAATCCATATTATCCACAGGGTAACGGGTTAGAAGAGTCTTCAAATAAGAGTCTGATCATAATTATAAAAAAATTGTTAGCATAAAACAAAAGGGCATGGGATTCTAAATTGAAGTATGCTTTCTGGGCTAACATGATAAGTACAAAAAAAAATATTGGTACTTATCCCTTTCAATTGGTTTATGGAGAAGATAGTGTATTACCTATTCAACTTGGTTTTCCTATAATGAAATTCCTACAAGCTGAAGTGGAAGAACCCAATGATGTACAAAGGAGAATTTTTCAGCTAATTGAGGTTCATAAAAATAGGGAAATGTTAAATGAGAAATATTAGGCCTATCGGAACAAGGTTAAAGAAGTATTTAATAAGAAAACTAAGGAGGATAGTTTTCAACCATGGGACTTAGTTCTAATATGGGATGCTAGAAGAGAAGACAAACCAAAGCATGGTAAGTTTGACCATCTATGGTTTGGTTCATTCCGAATGGCTAGAGTTTTGAACAACAACACCTTTATTTTGTAAAATTTGGATGATGATGAGTTAGTTGGAGGCCCAGTCAATGGGCATTTTCTGAAGCATTTTTTCATTTACTAATTCAAATATGTCTTTTAGATTGTACATATTAGTTTTCAAATTGGTGTGATATAGGGTAGAAAGAATAAGACTCCATGGCCCAATAGAAGACACTTTGGTAAAGTATGATTGGATTTCAAATTGTGTGATTTTAGCATTTAGTAGATGGTTTGGTAATTTTTTGTTGTGGACAGAATAAATGCATTGAAAAAATAATTTAGAAAGGATAGTGAAAGGAAACAAAACTTGAAGCAACAAGATCTACAGTTCTTGATGTCTAACAAGGAGAACACCATACCCAAGTGGAGCCAATGTTAGCACCTAAACCTATATGCCCAAATTCTCCTCTATCCCTAAGACTAGCTTGTTAATCTATAATCCTTTTTAAACCTAATCCTCTCTATCTAGTTTATATTTTTTAATGTTTTTTTCACTATTGGTTTGGTTTTCTTTGTTTTAAAGTAATTTTAATGTTTTTTATAAGACATGTTTAAATTGGTTACATATATTTTGTATAGTCACGTCATGCATGGATTCATTTCATTACCTAATCTGTGGGATTTTCCTTAATTTGTGAGGTTAGATCTTATTCATTGCAGAAAGAGTGTATTTTATATAGCACAAAAATAGCAATATTGTTAAAAATGCGCTACAAAAACCTGGATATTCTGACAGTGCATTTCAAAACCATCATTCATGTGCATTGTTGAATTTGACACATTCTCTAATCATTCTAAATTTCATATCAAGGTATTCTCTCATCAAAGATGATGATTTCAG
Source organism: Picea glauca (assembly GCA_000966675.3). Classification (NCBI taxonomy): domain Eukaryota; kingdom Viridiplantae; phylum Streptophyta; class Pinopsida; order Pinales; family Pinaceae; genus Picea; species Picea glauca. The sequence goes on along the minus strand of JZKD02S1381943.1, from coordinate 27,623 downwards.
TTCAACATAATAAAAAATCATGAAGAGTACCAAACAATTCCTATCCATACACCAGATATCTCATTGATTGTTATGGTCTCGGCCATTCATTCCTCATGATTTCATAAATTTAGTGTGTCTTATGTTTTTTTATCAAAGGAGAATAAGGGTGGTTGTTCTAACATCGCATTTTATATGAAAGCCCGATTGTTGCATAATTTATTTGCAGGTCTGTGATCAAACCCTAATTTATAGAGAAAAGAAAACCATTGTTAGCACAGAGGAACTAGGATATATAATAGCAGGTATGGAACATATAAACAGTGGTCACCCTCTTCGTTTGAAACAAAATGGGATCGAACTTTTGGAGGATTTCCTAGAAATTGAAATGAAATTCGAGTAGGCAGGATAGTATGAATTTTTCATAGCATTTCAAGGTCACCACACTGAATTTGTTATGTATTTTGCTAAGATTTTTTATGGGTTCCAAGATCAGGTGGTAAATGTCATTATTCAAGTCTCAAAAATTCAATTGCCTCAACTTTTCATTTTCCAATTGATGGTGAGAGGTGGTTTAAGAAGAAAGAGATTCCAGAAGAACTCTCTAATCAATTTCTTATTGAAGATCATCAAAATCCAGACTGGAGCAAAGGGATTACTAGTAATTGGCTCAAGGAAGAATGGAGAAACATCTTGGTTGTGGTTCAAAATTTCATCACATCTGAAGGTAGGTTTTTTACCACCTTTCGTTACCATATGATATTTCTTTTGCATTTAAATGGGGATACTAAGATGAATATTACTTTTTTCTTGTTGAAAAGTATGCATAAAATGGAAAATAAGATTAAAACCCATCCAGAGAGTGCTCAGCATAGCCTTTTTCATCAAGGGCTCATCAAGTTACTTGTTATGAAAGAATTGAGAAAGACTCAAACTTCATGGGAACTATTTTTAGCTTCATAAAGATTTAAAACACATGAACAAGGAACTTGAAAATCTACCCTTGCAAAGAAGACTAGTATTCGCAAGGAAACCAGCAGCTCAACAAAGAATTCTAAAATGTGATCACAACTAAAGGCTCCATCTGTCACAAGGGATACTAGGTCAAGCATAAAGAAGTTTCTCTTTCAAAGGGAACACATTAGAACAGAGGTTGGTATCTACCATAGTAAAACAGAGTTCTCTTGAATATAAGAAGGTATATACTAGGAAAATAACCAAGAAGGATCCATAAGAGTTGTTGGTTGGTTATCTAAGTTATATCTTTAACATGATTGACCCAAGTTCAAGTCTACTAGGGTTCCAACAAAGCCTATAAAACTATTGTCCCTCCTTGTAAACCAAAAGGCAACACAGTACACAGAGTGCACTGTGCAGTCTCACCCGAGATAGTCTTAATGGGTGACTGCAATACTCAAATTCTTGCAGTCCAGGACTGAATGCGGATCTGTGAGTTGTGTGCCAAGAATTATAATTAATTATTAAAGCAATATACTAGCATTCTCATTCATGCATGTAATGTAATTGGATTCATTAATTCATTCATACATCATTCTAACTATACTCATAGATATTAAAAGAGACACAAGCATTCAATCACCTGACACAGGTTTTATCATGGTTCACACCCTCCTGGGCTACGTCCACAAAGATCTGGCTCTCAAGCTCTTCTATTATGGTAGTTCCAAAACTGCAGCACAGCGTGCTTTACAACTCGTCCTCAGTCAAGTTGAGATCTATTATGAGGCAGAGTAGATCACACCAGCCTCCTCAGCCTGTGATCTAACCCTCAAGATATACCCTCTTGAGCCCCTACAGCTCAACAAATTACAAAAAGGTATCAGATTATAGTAGTGTTATAGATACTCCATAAATCAGAACTCTTCCACCCTTTCTCTCTTTTCACCACTATCCTCTTAGACCTCCTAGGTATCTATATATATACGTGTTTGGCTCATCAACTATTACAATGTATTGCAAAAACACTAACCCTAACGTTGTTAGGTTTACATACATGTGCACGTGATGATCTTCCTTCCAATTCTCACTTTCCTTGTGCATGCCTTTCTTCCCAAAATAGCATTTCTTTCTAATTCATCATGCTTCCAACAAGCCCCCAACACTGACATGTGACTCATCCTGAGCCACCTAACCCTTGTGTGCTTTGTCAATCTCTCTTGTGATCACTTGGAACTTCTCCATGAGATTCATTTCTTGCGTTTGGGCTTGCGTGGTCTTCTTCTTGAGTGTGTCCAATACCTGCACTACAATCGCGTTGTTGACCGTCCTTTCACATTCTGCCTAGGTTTGTGCCATACATGTTTTGGATTCATCTTCTTGTGCAATGACCTCTATTTCTCTCTCCTGGATCAGTTCCATTTGAGCGTGGCTCTCCTTTTTCTGTTTTTGCGCAACTATGAGTTCTGCTTGCAATTTCTTCATGTCATGTGCTCCTTTGACATGCTATGTGATTGACATTGTCTTTTGCCTCTACTTGAGGTCCTGGATAGTTGCACTTATCCTTTCTCCTTCCTGATCCCACTGTTGGACCTGCTAATCCTCTTCCATCTTTGTCCAGATTTGTGTTGCTTTCTCGAACAAGTCGGTCGTCACGTGGACTTGTCGCTCTATCTCTTTTATTTGTGTTGTTGCCTCTTGTTTCCTTTACTCCTTCACCTCTGGTGGAGTGGTAGGTGTGAGATGCTCCCGAAGATGCTTGATATCCTGTTGGTATTGATCAATTGTATGCATAATCTGATCAATCTTCTTTGTCACCGTGAGTTCGGTCGTTTGTGCGTTCTTTGGGATTTTCTCATAGGCTATGACCACTTTCTGCTCCAGCCCATTCACGCGGTCCTTCTCTTATTTGGTATCGATATTAGCATGCTCGAGTATCAACTCCATATCGTCTCGATTACCCTTCATCTATTGTAATTCCATTGTATCCGTGCATGCGCGAGATTGTACCTCCTATGTCATGTTGACTTGCATTTTATACAAGGACTTGGTTGGTATCTGCGTCAATACCAATTGTAGTTGAGCCAAGTCCTTTAGGGGCATCTACCCCATGATTTCATCTATATGAAGCAGGTTGGGTGTGATGTGGAATGTTGAGCTTGGTTGTGTTGTCGTCTGGATCCTATCATGCTCACTTGATCCAGCTTCACCTCCTATCTGTGATGATGATGGGCTCGTTTCTACATTGTTGTCAGTTTCCTACACTTCTCCGAGCTACCTAAGGAGTTATCATATGTGTGCCAACTCTTCTTCAATTATGTCCCTTTGTCGCGCAACATTATTGAAATCCTAGACTGTGCGATCTTGGATCATTTGAACCACCATGTCCTCATCATCCCCAATGATCATGTATTCTGGTGGTGTTTTATATGCCTTCGCCTTCTTGCATGCACCCCCCGTATGGATGACTAGCCTCTTAGTTTGGCCTTTCTCTTGTGGCATAGCACTTGATGTAGTTCCCTATGCTTCCTCGGCCTATTTCTGCTATACCTAGGGTGTCTATGTGTTGTTCTTCTTCCCCGTCTGGAATCCTGTCTTGGATGTCCCCCTTTTCTTCTTTTGTGCCTTGTTCTGACTTGTCCTTGGTTTATTGGGCATTGTTACTTCCTCGGGTTGTTTATGTTCCTGTCTTACCTCCTCCTCCTCCTCTACCTCTACGGGTATGTCTCAAATGAGAACTAGAATCCTCCAGTCATCTTCCCAATCCTTAATGGCCATCTCGATGTCCGCATGTGTGATGCAGTAGCCCAATTATAGCCATTGATTACCGAGGTCTTTTCGTGCATGGATCCACATTGCATGTCTAGTGGATTTGAAGTTGGATATGCCCTAATAATGTGTGATTGCTTCCAATGTTACCCTCCAGGTGTTGGATATGGTGTCATGTATGTCACGGAGATAACCTTTGAATATAGTTGCATTCGATTTTCTATTCTTGGAGTCTTAAGTGGCCCTGAGAGATAAGTATCGCGCTTCATGGTAGGGAGTGGGTCTAGTGAAAAAAAATGAATGATTCGGCTCCTTCCATCTGATCATGACTATTAGGATGAGTAGCCATGAATAATGAAATTATATCCCCAGATCCTGTGCATCCTTGCAATCGTAAAGGAACATATTCAACAAATAAGAGTCCCACCTGGGTGTAGTGCCCTCGGCACATTGTGCTGCAGCTGCGACAACCCCGGCAAGGACTTCCTCCTTATGGCATTTCTTGAGTAGTTTGCATGCCATAATGTTTATGGCCATTCTTTTCGTGGTGTCACTAATATGCCAGATAATGATTCTGTGTGACCCCCTTTCGGTGCCATATTTCTTCTTCATATCCTCAGCTAGTGTTTTCTCCTTTGTTTTGTCCTCCAGGAACTGCGCATGATCCTCACCCTGTGATGGCAACCCCGTGATGTATGCAGTGAGTTCTAGGTCTATTGAGACAATCTGTTCCAGCCATAGATATCCTCCATGTGTGACCACCATCAGTTTCTTGATGCATTTGTTTGCATACTGGCCCCTCCCAAAGTGTGGTAGGCTCAACAGACCTAGAATCCCAGTTCTGGCCAATCCTGCTACCCACTAGACTGGTTGATTAACTGGTTCACCAAAGCGTCCTATACCCACAGTCTGTAGATAGACTCATTTGGCGAACTCTGGGAACTTGTCTGTGTCTGTTACATCGTGGTCTGAGTACCTCAATTTCTTGATGTGGCCTAAAAAAATTGTTGGTACATGTACCCCTTCTGGAATGCACGGAAAGACAATGGTTGTGGTGGGTTTCCTACATGGTGACCTAGGTATCGTCTCCTTGCCCTTTCACTGTGGTGGCTAACTTGAGGTTCCATCATCCATTGTTCATTCTTCATCATACTCCTCTGGTCAGCCAGTGACATATTCCATTGCTCCCTCTTGTGGCTTTTCTGACGTGGTTTTCTGTGATCTTTCGACGCAACCATTTCTTCCTGGTTTAGAGCCATCCCATTGACTCTTGGGGATTCTATAGGGTTTTTGGGTTGTACTTGGTTGTCTGCATCCTCATCCTGTTGGCTCTGTCTTTCTTCTGACATATCAATGTCCATGCCCGTCGGTGTTGTCTACTAGGTTTCCTCCACAATAGGTGTGGGGCTTCCTGGTGTTGTATCTGGTGATGGGATTTCATCCACATTGATGACTTCTGGGGGTTGAGATGCTTTTTGTTTGCTTCCTTGTAGTTTTGATTGTGCTCTGGTATTGCTTCAGGGTCGTCTGGCCGTCTAGCTCGGTTCTCCCTGTTTGGGTGGTGCCATGGTGTTAACTTTGTCTTTCACCGAGCTCAATGACCTATGCAACCTATAAAACCTCTACTCTCTGGTTTGTATGCTCTATTGCTCTATGCTTTCTCCAATTACAAAATAACTTTTCTTCTCTTGCGTGCTTGCTTTGTATCGGCGTCATGTGAATCTTATCGGAGATGTTACCCTGATTGTGCTTTAATTGAACCGTCGGTAACCTTGTACTTGCCATTTATTTCCCTTTCCATCTCCAGTTGGCACGATTAATTCAAAATCCCATCAGTCGTTTCTTGCATTCAATTCTAATACTCATCGTTGGTTGGCACTTATTTTGGCGTATCCGCCTTTCCTGCTATTTATGATTTGTACTGATCATTGGCCTTGTCTCTATCGGGCTAGTATTTACGAGTGTGTATGATCCTTTACTTTTGGCACACTGTGCCTCAGTTGTTACCTTTTTATGTCATGCACTATATCTTCTTCTTTTCTTTTTTCACTGCACAATGACTTTCAAGTTGTGGGTGGTCGACTGTTTTTGTACAGCTTCAGTTGGCTCACATTTTTAATCCCTCTAAGTTATGTGTCTCCTAAGTCCTTCAACTGTACATCTCCCCCGTATGTGATGGTTTTTACTTCATATTGTCCTAACCAGTGCATTGTGAGTTTTCATGGGTGTTGAAGGGATTTATTGTCATACATCAACACTAAGTCTCCTTCCTTGAAATTTTTCCTCTTGATATGTCTGTCATGCCAAGATTTGTCCCTTGCTTTTTGAACTTCTTGGTGGAACCCTGCTATGATCCTATCTTCCTCCATGATCATCAATTGATTCAACCTATCATGTACTGCACCTCGTTCTATCATGTTCATAATTGTTGCTACGTGCAGACTGGGTACCAAAAATTCTAATGGCACCACTGCTTCTTGTCCATATACCAATATGAATGGTGTGTGTCATGTAAAATTATTGCATGTGGTCCTATATGCCCATAATAATGTTGGTAATTTTAGGTCCCAATCATCCCTATTCACATTACAGATCTTCGTCAGTGCATTTTCAAGGATTTTGTTAAAATCTTCTATTGTTCCATTTTCTTGTGGATGATATGGTGTACTCTTCTGATGATGGACTTCAAATTCCTCAGTCATAGCCTTAATAGTACTATTAATGAAGTTATTTCCTTGGTCACTCATCAAAATCCTTGGGCAACCAAATCTAGTGATCACTTGCTTGAACAAGAACTGTGGTGTTGTCTTTGCACTGCAATCTTTGACTGGTGTTTCTTCCACCCATCTTGTCAGGTATTTTGTCACAATGATAATGTACCTTGCTCCGATCCTTTTGGTTGGTGGGTTAATTGGTCCCACAAAATATATTTCCCATTTATTAAATACCTGCAAAGTTACCTGTGGTTGCAAGGGAATCTTGTCCCTTCTATTCGGTTTACCAACCTATTAGCACTCTATAAATTTGTTGGGTTGTTAGAAAAATAATAGAGGTAACTATATCAACCAACTTCAGAGCTGGGAACTAGCCTTCTCAACTCAGAGAGGTCTCTCTCTTGTCACTGGGTATTTATTTGATAAGCAGTGGCTAGATTTGGTTTGTTTTGGGGTTTTTTATAAATTTGTTGGCAAGGAAGGGGAGGGACACTTTGGGCTATGGAGTCAAAATTCTAGAAGTGAAATGAAAACAATGATTGGCTGGTAGAAATATCCATAGGATAAATTCTAAATGAGGCAATGAATATAAGTTGCAAATTGAGTTTAATCAGAGTGGTAAGAGGAAAGAGAAAACAAATAACTACATCAGAGCATTACATAAATGAATTCTAAATTAGCTAAGAAGAAACAAAAACAGTTTAAATTGCTTAAGCCGAGAGCATCACAAGACGAATTATGGGCCTTTAAATCTCCAATTTAAACAGACAAAAATGTAAATGGAATAAAATATCAGAGGAAATACATACAATGAAGGAAGACAAAACTCATATCACCACCATTAGAATCTTTTCATAGAGACTTCAAAGCTTCTGCATGTATATTCAATTCAGCTCCAAAAAATTACAATTTAGTTCATAAACAACCAAAATTGTGCCCTTGCACTTCTCCCAACCACTTAAAACATTCAGAACCTCTATCATTTATACAATTTTGAGTTCATTTCAATTAAAAACTGAGTACAATAGTTGAACTGAAACGTTTCAGCTTCTACAATGATTACAAATGACAATTTTCAAAAAAAAAAAAAATCATGATTCCTGCAAATTCCTCTGACGCTCCAGCTCCTCCCTCTGCCATGTTCTCTTTGAAATGTGACTTATACTCTTTCAAATTTAATTCCATTTATCCATATTCCCAAATATTTTTCTATCCTGTAGAATTAAATTTCCATAATTTAATTCATGCCCGTGGTCTTTAAAACCATGTCTTGTTTTTCCCAATTCACCATTTCACTGTAAAAAAACATTTACTGTTACCATTTCACTGTGAAAAACATTTATTGTGTTATGTCTTTTCCAATTTATTGTTTCACTATGAAAAACATTTATTGTGTCATGTTTTTTCCA
>JZKD02S1381932.1:0-11397 GCA_000966675.3 Picea glauca | reverse complement strand
TGATTTTGAGAGGGCTAGTTATGTCCTTAGATTTGGTGACTTTAAGAGGACTGGTTTTGGTCCTCAAATTTGGAGAATTGGATAAAGTTACAGAGCATAAATATTGTGCCTCTTATGTATTGATGATTTATCTCTAATCTTTTTGTTTTTTTTGCATATGCTTTCAGTCAATAATTTCAGTGTAAAGTTGTTCAGTGATATTTAGATCAGTAGGAAGCAATTTTTAGATCTGAAATTTGTCACATCAAGTTGCATGTGAAAATTGACAACTTTAACCTCTACTTTGAAATACTTTAAGACCTTGCTCAATTGGTTATTAATTAAGAACATAGGAATTCCAATGTAATTTGGGAATATGAGGGGCTTGTAATGTATGAAAAATGAAATGATGACAAGGAGAATAATGAAAAATGTTCAAAACAATAACATATCCATCATCAACCATACTAAAAAGTCCAAATGTCTACCAACAATCACTTCATGCATGTCATGTCAAACTTTAATCCACCACTGCTAATATTTCACCATCAAAAGGATTGCTTATGTATCGGGGGGAAGAAATTTGAACTAAAATGAAAATGGAATTTGGGAACCGAGAGTAATTTATGGAAAATGAGAGTATGAAGGAATTGACCCTGAACAATCAGCCATGATTTATCAAACCAAGTCCATTGAAACAATCACCCTGGAATATAACTCTTCAATTTCTGCCCTTGATTATATATATATATATTAAACCGACAGAGAAAGTGTTTCTCATTTCATTCAATAAGGGAAGAAAGATGAAATTTTAAAATGGTATATGTATTTTGGATTTAAGGAATAATGAATGTAAAATGAGAGCATAAGGGGAATTGTTCTTGTGTGCAGAAAATAGAAACACTTCAATTTTCCGAAACAATCTAAGTTATCTTCTCTTTTGTTTCAAATTTCATGCTTAGACTTAACCAAATATGCATGTACAGGAAATCTAAAATTTGCATGAAATCTTCAATAATCATCAATTATTTCACAACAATAATTTATTCTGTTAATAAAAACCAATAAACAATCCAAATGACATAATGTCATGATTTCTCTTCTATCATTTCCAGATAAGACACGAAAAGCAAAAAATAACTCGAACTCTTATCTCTCAATTGATCCCTGGTGAAAAAAAGTCCTAAAATATTTCATACCCAAGTCAACGTTTTTATCAAAACCTTGGTAGGTTCGAAACTAGGTCATATATCACCTTTTAAAATTTTCTTGACATCAAATCAACCACAAACTTAACAACTTTCCTGTGTAAAAATTTAAGATATCAAGCAGACCAAATTTTTAGAATTTCTCAGCAGTCTGAGTTCAAGACAATGTGCCTTTTTATACAGGGTTTAAACAAAACTCAAAGGAAAATGACATGAGAAAGGGTTTTTTGAATTCTTGTGACACAGTTTTAGAATCCAAAAGAAAACCAACTAACAGCCAGTGATACCCTTAATATCATAGGGTCGAGCATGACTGTAGAATGACTTTAGAAACATGAGTATAAAATTAGATTAAACTTGGTCTCTGAAATTGTTAAATGTATTAACATTGACTATTTCTTTGTGAAGATGAATGAAATATCAATTAAAAAAACATTTACAAGATTTCTCTAGTTGAGCTCAATACAGGGCACTTTTTTTATTTTGCACATCACCAAAATAAGATGCCAATTCAATGTGGAATGATACAACCAACTATTTCCCAATATTCAGAGTGATATAACAAGTGTAGGGTTTGCAAATACGAACAAAACCTATGACATGACGAAGTTCAAGAACACTTGTAGTGCATGGTTGGAGGGTTTTGGAGGCTTGGGTTTGAAACCCTTTTGATATATATATGCAGAGAATGAAAACTTGTATAAAAGAAGCTGAAAGGAGGCTAAACTGAGTTGAAACAAGTTATATACAACAAACCCATAGAATCAGGACTGAGGAATATCAGTTTTTAGACGATTCAAATCACAAGCTTGATAAAACTAGGAAATACCCTTTTGGAACAACAAAAATGAACTTGGGAGGATGAAATAAACAACATACTCATCACCCATAAAACAGAGTTATTTTCCAAACTTTTACTACAAACAATAAACATGCATTTGATGGGTATGTGCCATATAATCATACCTTTTCTTTGCGCTCTTATACTTCCGAAAAACAAGAGTTACAGTTGCCAACAACAACCACAGTCAGGTCTCAGGAAAATGTTGTCATTTCAGAGCTCTCAAAAACTCAAATGACAAAATGAAATGCCAAACATTGCAAGGGTGACAAACTCAATTGAATGTCCACATCCCATGCATTAAATACATGGAGCATCATATTCTCCAAAAACTTTATCACGTTAACTTTCTAAACCAAGTCAGATTCCACTACTCACCAACCACCAATCACATGCTTGAAATCATTACCAAGTAAGCAAGTATTCACATGCCATATAACCATGTCAGCGAATCAATAACTCACTACCAATCCAAATGACATCCTACTTTCACATCAATCTATGTTATATTTAAAGCCACATTCAATATGATCGATCAATGCGACGGGTATTTACATACGAATGATCAAAACCAAGCCCAGGTAGTGACAGCCTTACACAATATCATCTTGGGCTCATACAATAAACGATATGCAATGTGTTAAAAAGTAATTCCAAGTTTTTAAACTCAACGTGCCACCTTTATGATATATAACCAACAATTACCATATGAATGTGATGGTATTTGGACAACATAAAAGGTTTTCATATATGATGGACTATAAAACCATACCATGCATAAAATAAAATTTACATAGTGAACTTTCCTTCCTTTTAATATGCCATGTAACCAAATACTAGACTTATGATAATTCCTTGTTGAGTCATATCGGTTGTAAGTAAGAACCTTTTGACTACTTCATAACCTTTTGTAACTTTCACATAGCATTTATGAACAGAATGAATATAAGATGGAGGACTCTTTGAAGTTCTATGAGCATAATCATTTCCTTTGTGCAATAAAACTCATGATTAGGCTGAAGAAGGAACCAATATCATTATGAGTGTAAATGAGACTGTTTCCGCAGAGAAGAAACCTTTAATCCTGGGAATAATGAAAATAAACATCCATGCTTTCTCCCTAGGGGTCCCACCTATATTTAAATATTTATATATCATAGATAAATACAAATTTTAAATCATGCCTTGCAACTATTTACATGCTAGTGGCTATTTGGCGAGTTTGTGAGTCAACATCTGGCGACTCCATGGGGTAGGAAATTTTTTAATTAGTTAGAACTGAAGAATCTCTAGTTTTGCTAATATCACATTTTGCAAAAAATTGTCAGCTTCCTCTGATATACTCTTGCAAAGAAACTGTATGGAGGGAAGAACAGGAAAGAAGGAGATGAGAACAACTTTATACATCATGTATTAGCAAGAACCTATAGGTATGGGAACTACCACATAAGTGGTGTTACGGACACTAGGAAGATCATCTAATTCTTTATATTCTTAGGGATTTCACAAAATACTAGCAGAATTTGCAGTTGACATGGCAAGGAAAATGACTTCAGATAATCCAAATTATTCCAACATAATGTCAAAGAAAACAAAATATGAAACTGATAATATTCAAAAAGAAATCTACTATTTAGAAAAGAAAGGAAATAAGAAAAACCAAGAAACTATATACAGGAAGAATTAAAAATTTGATGTATCAAATCAGTCTAGCTCAACATAATGCTTCAAATGTGAACCATTCGTTGTGTTCTAAAACAATCGCTCTTCCATGTCCTTTAGAAAATATGAATTATTACCTATGATAGAGGCAATTTTGTATGGACCCGGCCAAAGCTTCTGAAATTTTGAGTGCTTCCCCTTTTCAGTGTGAGCAGAATCCCAAAGGAGAACTTTCTCATCAACCTCAAAAACAACGTGTTTTTCCCTTTTTACAAAGTATTTTTTAATTTTTTGTTTCCTTTTCCTCAAATTTTCTAAAGCATGATTTCTTTGTTCTTCCAAGGAAAACAAAGCATTTATCCTTTGAGAAATATCTGATGTATTTAATCCTTCAACCTACACTTCTAATCGAAGTGAGGTGAGTTCAAGTTCTTCAAGAATAATAGCTTCTTGACCATATAAAATATGAAATGGAGTATATCCAATGCTATTTTTAGTGGTGGTTTGATCTTCCCAGATTGCATACGTAAGAAGTGTGTGCCAATGACAAGGTTTACCATCTGTGATCTTCTTCAAAATTTTGATCAAATTCTTATTAGAGGACTCAGCTTGCCCATTTCCTTGCAGATAATAAGTAGAAGAAGTAAAAATATTTACACCAAATTTACTCAAAAACTGAGTGAACTTGGAATAAATGAATGTTGGCCCATTATCTGAAATAATTTCGAGGAGAGGATCAAAGCGAGAAAAGATATTAGATTCCAGGAAAGAGATGGCATGCTCATCTTGTGCATGTTTAAGAGGTGCAACTTCAGTCCACGTAGTAAAGTAATATGTCGTTGTCAGTATGAAAATATGTCCTTTAGAATATGGAGGNTTAACTTTCTAAACCAAGTCAGATTCCACTACTCACCAACCACCAATCACATGCTTGAAATCATTACCAAGTAAGCAAGTATTCACATGCCATATAACCATGTCAGCGAATCAATAACTCACTACCAATCCAAATGACATCCTACTTTCACATCAATCTATGTTATATTTAAAGCCACATTCAATATGATCGATCAATGCGACGGGTATTTACATACGAATGATCAAAACCAAGCCCAGGTAGTGACAGCCTTACACAATATCATCTTGGGCTCATACAATAAACGATATGCAATGTGTTAAAAAGTAATTCCAAGTTTTTAAACTCAACGTGCCACCTTTATGATATATAACCAACAATTACCATATGAATGTGATGGTATTTGGACAACATAAAAGGTTTTCATATATGATGGACTATAAAACCATACCATGCATAAAATAAAATTTACATAGTGAACTTTCCTTCCTTTTAATATGCCATGTAACCAAATACTAGACTTATGATAATTCCTTGTTGAGTCATATCGGTTGTAAGTAAGAACCTTTTGACTACTTCATAACCTTTTGTAACTTTCACATAGCATTTATGAACAGAATGAATATAAGATGGAGGACTCTTTGAAGTTCTATGAGCATAATCATTTCCTTTGTGCAATAAAACTCATGATTAGGCTGAAGAAGGAACCAATATCATTATGAGTGTAAATGAGACTGTTTCCGCAGAGAAGAAACCTTTAATCCTGGGAATAATGAAAATAAACATCCATGCTTTCTCCCTAGGGGTCCCACCTATATTTAAATATTTATATATCATAGATAAATACAAATTTTAAATCATGCCTTGCAACTATTTACATGCTAGTGGCTATTTGGCGAGTTTGTGAGTCAACATCTGGCGACTCCATGGGGTAGGAAATTTTTTAATTAGTTAGAACTGAAGAATCTCTAGTTTTGCTAATATCACATTTTGCAAAAAATTGTCAGCTTCCTCTGATATACTCTTGCAAAGAAACTGTATGGAGGGAAGAACAGGAAAGAAGGAGATGAGAACAACTTTATACATCATGTATTAGCAAGAACCTATAGGTATGGGAACTACCACATAAGTGGTGTTACGGACACTAGGAAGATCATCTAATTCTTTATATTCTTAGGGATTTCACAAAATACTAGCAGAATTTGCAGTTGACATGGCAAGGAAAATGACTTCAGATAATCCAAATTATTCCAACATAATGTCAAAGAAAACAAAATATGAAACTGATAATATTCAAAAAGAAATCTACTATTTAGAAAAGAAAGGAAATAAGAAAAACCAAGAAACTATATACAGGAAGAATTAAAAATTTGATGTATCAAATCAGTCTAGCTCAACATAATGCTTCAAATGTGAACCATTCGTTGTGTTCTAAAACAATCGCTCTTCCATGTCCTTTAGAAAATATGAATTATTACCTATGATAGAGGCAATTTTGTATGGACCCGGCCAAAGCTTCTGAAATTTTGAGTGCTTCCCCTTTTCAGTGTGAGCAGAATCCCAAAGGAGAACTTTCTCATCAACCTCAAAAACAACGTGTTTTTCCCTTTTTACAAAGTATTTTTTAATTTTTTGTTTCCTTTTCCTCAAATTTTCTAAAGCATGATTTATTTGTTCTTCCAAGGAAAACAAAGCATTTATTCTTTGAGAAATATCTGATGTATTTAATTCTTCAACCTACACTTCTAATCGAAGTGAGGTGAGTTCAAGTTCTTCAAGAATAATAGCTTCTTGACCATATAAAATATGAAATGGAGTATGTCCAATGCTATTTTTAGTGGTGGTTTGATCTGCCCAGATTGCATACATAAGAAGTGTGTGCCACTGACGAGGTTTACCATCTGTGATCTTCTTCAAAATTTTGATAAAATTCTTATTAGAGGACTTAGCTTGCCCATTTCCTTGCGGATAATAAGTAGAAGAAGTAAAAAAAATTACACCAAATTTACTCAGAAACTGAGTGAACTTGGAATAAATGAATGTTGGCCCATTATTTGAAATAATTTCGAGGAGAAGATCAAAATGAGAAAAGATATTAGATTCCAGGAAAGAGATGGCATGCTCATCTTGTGCATGTTTAAGAGGTGCAACTTCAGTCCACGCAGTAAATTAATATGTCGTTGTCAGTATGAAAATATGTCCTTTAGAATATGGAGGATTGATAGGACCAATGAAATCTAAACCCCATTTAGAAAATGGAAAATCAGGAAGAACAAGTTGCAAAGGCATGGCAAAAAATTATTCATTACCAGCAAATTTTTTACACTTATCACAAGCCCTTGTAAATTTGAAAGAATCTCTAAAAATGAAAGTTTGATAGTACCTTGTTCTCAATATTTTGAAAGCAGTGGATTTTGTTGCAAAATGACTACCTATGTGAATATTTGAATATGTCGATCTGTGTATTTATTTTAAGATTCTATGGGCTATAACATCATCTATATATCATAGCACTAACTAATTAGCAGATCTTTGAAATAAAGAATTACCCAAAATCAAATATTTTGAGGCTTCAAGACATATCCTCCTGTGTTGATGATATTCCAGGTAATCGAGACACTTTTGAAATTGTAAATAATAGACAAGATCCTTATACCAGGGATGTTCAACAAGATCAAGACTCTGATTTTCAATATAGAACAGTACTGATAAGTCATTTTCATCACTTTCAAAAGAATCACTTGGCTCATAATGTTGAGCCAAGTGAAGTGTTAAGTCATGTCCCTTAATCATTTTCGATGTTGTGATCGCTAAATCATGTTCTTGAATTTTTGCAAGCCAATGTGCAAGTTTACCTAAAAGATGAGTCTAAGAAAGTAAAAACTTGACAACAGACAAAGGGAATTTTACCTGCATGTGCTTGCTAAGAATAAAATGGTGAAATTTCTCTATAGCCATGAAAAGAGAGAAAGTATGTTTTTCAATAAGAGAATAGTTGATTTCATCGTTAAATAAGCTCTGACTCATGTGGGCTATAGGTTGTTCATTATTTTGATCATCATTTTCCATAAGAATAGCAGAAATTTCTTCTTCTATTGAATTCATATAGATAATGAAGTCTTTGTCAAAATTCGATTTAGCCAAGATCGAAGTGGAACTGAATTCTCTTTTAATTCCTATGAAATCCTTTTCAACATCCTTTGTCCAAGAAAAAGATTGATCCTATTTCAACGTGTTATGAATAGGCTTAACCATTATAGCGAAATTAGGAACAAATCTTCTAACAAAATTAATTATGCCCATGAAAGATTGTATTTCATTTTTATATGTAGGGGATAGAAGATTAAATATTTCGGTAACACTCTTAGGATCAATGTTGATCCCTGAATCTGAAACGATGTGACCGATAAGATTACCTTGAGTGACACCAAAAATGGATTTCGAAGGATTTAAAGGTATCCAAAATTTTCTGCAACGTAAAAAGACTTTCTTAAGATGATCAAAATGATCATATCAGGTTTTAGAATATACAATACTTAAATCATCAAGATCAATTTGAATTATTTTACCGATAAGATCATTGAAAGTTATTTGCATAGCTCTCTGAAAATTAGCACCTACATTAGATAATCCAAAAGGCATTTGTTCATAGGAAGAGGTGCTCCACCGAGTAGCGATGTGGTTTTATACTTGCCTTCCCTTTTAACTCTAATTTTATTATAACTAGAAAAATCATCAAGTAAGGACATCAATTTTTATCCTGCAACTTGTTGCAAAATCATTTCCATATTGAGAAGAGGAAATTTATCTTTCACACTAGCTCTATTTAGCGCATGAAAATCGACACATAATCTAATCTCACCTGTCTTTTTCTGTATGAGGAATATATTGGATACCCACTCAAAATATTTCGGAAAGATTATGTGAGCATTTATTAAATTTTCCACTTCTTTTCTAATTGTAGCTTCAAGCGCGGGATTAATGGGTCTCTATTTTTTCTTAACAGGTTTAGCTCCTTCCTTAATCAGAATAGCATGCTAAATGAAATTAGGATCAAAACCACGAAGATCCTCATAAGACTAGACAAAAACATCTATAAATTCACAGAATAAATCCATGAATTTCTTCTTTTCTTCTTCAGAACATTAGGCTCCTATTTTTAGAATCTTTGGAGTTTCTTGAGTTCTAATGTTCATGGAAATGATATTTCCTATTTTCCACTTCGACTCCTCTTCTTTTCGATCTTTATTGTTGTTAACATCACTAGTCGAGAATAAGATTTAGAGAGGAGTTAAGCCCTTAGGAATATTATTGTATTCAAGAGAATTTATTTCCTTTGGATTATACGACTCATTTAGAATAAAATCACAAATGCTTTCATCATCCGAGAAGACTTGCCATGATTCCTCATTATTAGGAATATGAGGTCAGAACAAGGATAGAAAGGCGCAATCAGGTCTTCGAGGAAATAGTTTCCTTGTAGGTGAAGCTGTAAAAATAGCTAACCTATCAACCATTGAATTCAATTCCCTTTTGATGTGAGTGATGTTAAAGGACAAAATATTTTTAATAAAAGTCCAAACAACTTGGGTGTATCATTTTAGCAACTTCTTAATAGGATTATTGATCTTTCTAACCAAATTTACAACAAGTTCCGAGTCTCCAAAAAAAGTGAGATGAACACATGCTAGATTGTATGCATTTTCAATTCCTAATAGCAAGGCCTCAAACTCAGAAACATTGGTTGTACATGAAAATTCTAGTCTATAGGAAAAATTATGAATTTTACCTACAAGAGAGTATAATATGATGTATGCTTTGTTACCTTCACTTGAACATGCACCATCAAAGTGAATATGCCACATACCATCATCATAATCCTCTGGTTGTTCAAAAAGTGTATCATCTTCATCAGCAAAAATAGAATAAACACCCATATCTTCCTCAACATAATTTACAACGGACTGAGGAACTTTTTCAATATATAGTGAAATTCGTCCTTCCCTTAAGACAATGGTATTCTTTCCAATTTTAGGGATGGACAGATGTGAACCATCTAATGATAGATAACCACATGTTAAATCTTGTCAATCTCTACCCAAAATGATTAAGTAATTACTAACAGGCATGTCAATTACTTGAATATTAAGGGTGGTCCTAATTTTAGGATGTGCACAAAGGACTAGAGTTACATCTTTGATCTCACCGATTGTTGATTGTTGTTGATTATTATAGGATAACATACTCCTCACAATTTCATTTGTACAAGAGAGTCCTAGTTCTTCCATAATAATCTTGGACATGACACTAGGGTTAGATCCATCATCTGTTAAACAACAATGAGTTATCCTATCCATAATTTTTACAAAAGTATAAAAAGGAGGATTTTTTACAAGATTCCTAAAATTATTTACACCTATCCTATTTACATGTGATATGTATCCATTGGGTTTTTCGGATATACTAGCTATGGGAGAAGTTTTACCTTCCATATAGTTCTTCAGATGTTGTTGTTGTTTCGGGACAATGACCATATCCAAGAGAGATGCATCTGTTTTTATGTTAGCTATTTGATTAAGGATATTATAATTAGATGGAGGAAAATATATTGATGTCTCAGGAATTTGAGTTGTCGTGACAACTTGAGGATTTGTATTTTGGGAAGAGAATTGGGAGGAAAGGTAGTTTTTTGGATATTTCCCTTCCCTTTATTTGTGTAATATTTGTTCCTTATGTTCACTAACATCACTTCTTCTTCAGGAGCCCAATATAAGGAAGGAATAGTTGTTTCGGTATTTTTGCCAAAGATTCGCTCGTGTGCCCTTTTTTTAACCTCACAAGTATTTTCTTCATGATTGTCATCACAAAAATTACAGCGAGCCCTAGAGAAAATAGACTTCGATTGATTTTAAAATCAAGAATTAGTGGGATGATTTCTCAAAATGGATTGAGAAGAAGAAGACTTGATAGGAGAAGAAATTGAGGTGATACCCTTTCTCTCATAAGCAATCATTTGATTTCTCATATATTGAACAACATGCAAAATTGTAGACATATCAGCATGCTTTGTAGAATCTTCCTTAGGAAGACCCGTTCTTTCCAATTGCTCTTCATACTCTAAACAAGTCTAAAGTGCATACCCTAGGCTGGTTACATTCTTCTCTTCTAATATTTGACGATAAGAAGAGGGCAAGGCATTATAGTATTGAATAAAAGTAGCTTGGTTATGAGGGCGGATCAACTCAGGAATTTGATTATAAAACTCAACGAAGTGAAGATTAAAAGATATGATTGTTTCACCATTGTTATAAAAAATGTTATTATATTCCTTTAACAAATATATTGGGTTTTCAGTTGCCCATAAGTTTATTTGAACCAATAAGTCAATTCATCACAATTCAAAATGACATTAGGAGGCAATTAAAAAAATAAGGTGCAGAAATTCCTTCTAAAGAATTGACAAATAAGTGCATACAAGTATCATTATCATTTGCCCATATATTATGACATGCATTATAAAATGCAATTAAATGTTCTTTAGTGGAAATGGTGCCATTTCCTGAAATTTTTGGCAAATGATATTTGAATTTTGGAAGGGGATTTGTAGCTGGTGTAAGATTCAAGGGTGAAGATACATGTCCTGGTGTATTAGTTGCATCTTCTTCAAACTGATTAAAAAAAAAAAAACAATGTTTTTAATCACTTTGGCAAGGTTGGTTGTAGATTGAACTAGGATATGGTGACTGAAAATACTTCCAATTATGGACAAGGAAGATCTTTGTGAAGATGTAGATGAACTAGTGCTAGAAGAAGATCCTAAAGATGTCATCTTGAAAGAGATGGAAAATAAA
>JZKD02S1381910.1:0-11397 GCA_000966675.3 Picea glauca | reverse complement strand
TTCGTGGCACTCCCAATAAGAGTGCATTGAAACAATCACAACTGGATGAAGTCATCTTTCAGTGAGTTAGATGAACACCAAAGATGGAAAGTGGTCACGTGATCACCTGGATCTTCGTTAGGCTTGGCCTTGAACTTTGGGATGTCCAAAGTCAACTTCGTTGGCATAGGAGGCCAACGCAGATCGTGACAGATAGGATCATTTAACAACCGTGTCAAATATGGAAAGTGTAATGTCGCCAAGAATGGTAGTTTGGGCTGTTGCTGATAGCCTGAGAAAAAGGGTCCTGGAGTTTGACTGGCACCAGGCTGCCAGGAAAAGTTTGGCTGCTGGCCTGGATTCTGGTAGAAACCATGGCCCTGACCAGCGTAAGGGTTTTTCATCTGTGGAGACATCATTGGCTGATTCCCCATAAAGGACATAGAATGTTGGGCATTCATCATGTTTGACAAACTTTGGGAAGGATTACTCCATGCCGGTCCTGATGGGAGAGGCATATACGTCTGTTCGGGGTTCCATTGAGTGTGGAAAGAATTACCCTAGAACGACATTCCAGAGGAAGGAATGGATCCTTGTCCTGAGTTCCAAGGTCCTGGTATATGTGCCCCCAACGCAGGAATAGTACCCTGTGCCAGAGTAGACTGTCCAAAAATGGGTGTGCCCCCAAATGGGAAAGCAGTGGATGTGAAAGTGTTATTACCAAACATCCCGTTCCAAACAAATGTTGATGAACCTACCGGCTGAGTTTGCGTAGGTGTTCCTTGACTCCCAGCTCCAAATGAACTCGTGTGTGCAGGCTTCCCGGCGGACTGTTGATGCGCACCACCAAACGAAGGGGACAAAGGAGAGATGTGACCTCCAGCGTAAGGAAAAGCATTAAACGGGACATGAATGCCCCCATGTTGACCTTGTAGAGGAGCGTTAGAGCTCCCTGCCCCCAGAACTAAAGTCTGTAAAGTGGATTGAGTGAGTGCAGGACTTGTGCCTGAACTAGGCATACCGTATGAAAACAGAGGGCCTGTCGCACTAGGTGTGAAGGGAGGTGTGGTCGCTGTGATAGATGGGGTCGGTCCACTGTGCGACGTAGTTGCGGCTGAGACCATGGTGGCCCAGACTGTCGACAAGGGAAAGTTAGGAGAAGCTTCTCCTGTGGTAGCAACAGTGATGGGAATGGAAGAATTCCCATAAGAAATAACAGAATTTGGTTCCATAACTATGTGAGGCACTGACATGCGTTCGTAAAATTGAATTGGCACAATAACTTGCGGCCAAGTATCAGTGGTTGGAGTTTCAACCAAACCAAGATTGGCGGTTTATCCCACTGGGATTTGTTTGGGCTCAATGGTTGGTAACCCAGTTGCTTCGAAAGACCCTTATTGGTCTAGCTTCCACCTCAATGCTGGCGGGGGTGGCTCCAGTATAACCTGCAGCAGGCCTAGAAGCCTTCGTGACCAGCGGAGCTCTAAATCC
Organism: Picea glauca; assembly: GCA_000966675.3. Classification (NCBI taxonomy): domain Eukaryota; kingdom Viridiplantae; phylum Streptophyta; class Pinopsida; order Pinales; family Pinaceae; genus Picea; species Picea glauca. The sequence goes on along the minus strand of JZKD02S1381910.1, from coordinate 9,927 downwards.
TCCACTGTGTGAGAATATTCTCAACATGCTAAGGTATTCTACATGATCAAACAGTAATACACACTAAAAAGAAGCCCCTATGAGATAATACAAGCACACTAACTATTTTGAAGAACAGTTACAACAACCAACACTAGAGCAACTTACCGGTGCAAGTGAAAATCGAATACGAAAGCACCCTCCGGGTATACTCTGCAAAGAATGGCCCGATGTCTGTCCTAGGTACCACGGTATACCCCCGCAGTCACATGTGTATGTCCCTAGAAAATATTGGCAACTAGTTTGCCAGCACGCGAACAGTCACCAGGCAGGTACAGTCGATAGTCGGGTAGACCACAATGAGCAGGGTATCAAGCCTGAAACCTGTCAAGGGTATCGAGAGAAAATGGTCTAGAAGACAACTGAGGACCTTGAATGGATTCTAGACCAATGAATCTCTGTGGCAAATGAAAACGATGGAATCCCTTAACAAATCCTTGATATGTGTTCTCCACTACGCTCGGTTCGACTTTGGAGGGGTTATCTCCACTACCTTTCCTTACTCGACCTCATGTTTAGCCCCTATGTTATAGGGGGGTCTCGGATAACTTCCATGTAACTGGACTTATACGCTCCCTATCATAGACTCCAATGTTTGGTTTGAGCGGCCTTGAAGAGTTTACTCTCCAACCTATTCCAAGGCCCTAGTCCTGAGCTAGTGTATGAACCCTACAAACAAAAAGTCTAATAGATTTTAATTAGCATTTCTTTTAATTGGATTTTTTATGTCACAAGGTATGAAAGTGAAACTGATGGTGTGTAAAGACTCAAAGAAAAATGAAGAAGAAATTCTTGGAAGCAAAAAAAATTACAAAAAATGCAAAAACCAGCAACTTTTCACTAAGAAAGACTTCTTTTCTTTTGAACTTTGCTAAGATTTCCTACAACAAACATAAAGGAATTTTGCTCAATCTGTGAGCTACTTATGATCCTAAATGCACTGAAAAAACTTAAGACAAAAGGCTTCTTCCTAGCTACCGATGCAACAACACAATATTCAAACAAAGAAGAAAATGAAAAAGAGATATATATATATTTTTTATTTGAGTGCTAAATGAAGCAACAAAGGGAAAATGCCGACAAGCACAAAACCAAGAAGATAGAATAAAATTMTGGCTTAAAGCACAGATTGCAAAGAAACAGAGCAAAGACACTCAATGGAAATCGAGAAAGCACTGCTCCTTACGCTTGTCTAAAAACCATAAAACACATTTTTTTTTTTTTTATCTTTTCTATCAAATGTACTGAGAAAAAAAAGGCTAAGGATAAGATGCCCTAACCTACTGACTGTGAAACCCTAGACTCAAACCACTGAGAGGAAAAACTTCTCACCACAGGAGGGAGTGACTGCCCCACCCTGAATGAAAAGCAACTTGACAAGCCCGCGACTGTCACTGAAACAGAACGCATGCGAACACATGCTGAGNTGAGCAGGGTATCAAGCCTGAAACCTGTCAAGGGTATCGAGAGAAAATGGTCTGGAAGACAACTGAGGACCTCGAATGGATTCTAGACCCATGAATCTCTGTGGCAAATGAAAACTATGGAATCCCTTAACAAATCCTTGATATGTGTTCTCCACTACGCTCGGTTCGGCTTTGGAGGGGTTATCTCCGCTACATTTCCTTACGCGACCTCATGTTTAGCCCCTGTGTTATAGGGGGGTCTCAGATAACTTCCATGTAACTGGACTTATACACTCCCTATCATAGACTCCAATGTTTGGTTTGAGCGACCTTGGAGAGTTTACTCTCCAACCTATTCCAAGGCCCTAGTCCTGAGCTAGTGTATGAACCCTACAAACAAAAAGTCTAATAGATTTTAATTAGCGTTGCTTTTAATTGGATTTTTTATGTCACAAGGTATGAAAGTGAAACTGATGGTGTGTAAAGACTCAAAGCAAAATGAAGAAGAAATTCTTGGAAGCAAAAAAAAATACAAAAAATGCAAAAACCAGCAACTTTTCACTAAGAAAGACTTCTTTTCTTTTGAACTTTTCTAAGATTTCCTGCAACAAACATAAAGGAATTTTGCTCAATCTGTGAGCTACTTATGCTCCTAAATGCACTGAAAAAACTTAGGACAAAAGGATTCTTCCTAGCTACTGATGCAACAACACAATATTCAAACAAAGAAGAAAATGAAAAAGAGATATATATATATTTTTTATTTGAGTGCTAAATGAAGCAATAAAGGGAAAATGCCGACAAGCACAAAACCAAGAAGATAGTATAAAATTCTGGCTTAAAGCACAAATTGCAAAGAAACAGAGCAAAGACACTCAATGGAAATCGAGAAAGCACTGCTCCTTACGCTTGTCTAAAAACCATAAAACACATTTTATTTTTTTTTATCTTTTCTATCAAACGTTAACTGAGAAAAAACAGGCTAAGGATAAGATGCCCTAACCTACTGACTGTGAAACCCTAGAATCAAACCCCTGAGAGGAAAAACTTCTCACCACAGGAGGGAGTGACTGCCCCACCCTGAATGAAAAGCAACTTGACAAGCCCGCGACTGTCACTGAAACAGAACGCATGCGAACACATGCTGAGCTACAACAGAGCGCGGGTACCCATGGTCTGAACTGGTACAGGCCGCGTGTATGTGTAAAATCCAAGACAAAACTAAACACAGACAACCCAGACCTAGAAGAGGCCTCTGGTATTGACAACCAGGGTCTCTTGAAGGCTTTAATGTTTCTTCTTTAACAGAAAAGGAAAATAAATGCAAAAAATAACAAGCACAATAAAGAAGACTGCGACAAGACTGTGAACTAGCAAGACCTAGACAGGATCCAGAAATCCCCCTAAGAATGTTAAATTCTGATAGGGAAGAGGAGACTGCCTCTTAAGCTCTCTGAGTCCTACATGCTACCGAAACCTCTACAACAAGCGTTCAAACGTGAGCTGTAGAATTTTAGGGAGAAGGTTACATGCGTGCAGGCCTTCTGCAGGCAACGTGTACCTCTGTGTGTCTCGATAATAAATGTCAAGCAACAGTCAAGGAAAAACTAGTATTAAGAACCAGGTTCCCTGCTATCTCTGACCTAACAGAAAACNTAACAAATCCTCGATATGTGTTCTCCACTACGCTCGGTTCGGCTTTGGAGGGGTTATCTCCACTACCTTTCGTTACGCGACCTCATGTTTAGCCCCTGTGTTAGAGAGGGGTCTCGGATAATTTCCACATAACCAGACTTATACACTCCCTATCACAGACTCCAATGTTTGGTTTGAGCGGCCTTGGAGAGTTTACTCTCCAACCTATTCCAAGGCCCTAGTCCTGAGCTAGTGTATGAACCCTACAAACAAAAAGTCTCATAGATTTTAATTAGCATTGCTTTTAATGGGATTTTTTACGTCACAAAGTATGAAAGTGAAACTGATGGTGTGTAAAGACTAAAAGAAAAATGAATAAGAAATGCTTGGAAACAAAAAATTTTACAAAAAATGAAAAAACCAGCAACTTTTCACTAAGAAATACTTCTTTTCTTTTCAACTTTGCTAAGATTTCATGCAGCAAACATAAAGGAATTTTGCTCAGTCTGCGAGCTACTTATGATCCTAAATGCACTAAAAAAACTTAAGACAAAAGACTTCTTCCTAGCTACTGATGGAACAACACAATCTTCAAACAAAGAAGAAAATGAAAAAGATATATATATATATATATATTATTTGAGTTCTAAATGAAGCAACAAAGGGAAAATGTTGACAAGCACAAAACCAAGAAAACAAAATAAAATTCTGGCTTAAAGCACAGATCGCAAAGAAACAGAGCAAAGACACTCAATGGAAATTGAGAAAGCACTGCTCCTTACGCTTGTCCAAAAACCATAAAACACATTTTTTTTTTTTATCCTTTCTATCAAACGTTAACTAAGAAAAAAACAGGCTAAGGATAAGAGGCCCTAACCTATTGACTTTGCAACCCTAGACTCAAACCCCTGAGAGGAAAAACTTCTCACCACAGGAGGGAGTGACTGCCCCACCCTGAATGAAAAGCAACCTGACAAGCCCACGACTATCACTGAAACAGAACGCGTGCGAACGCGTTCTGAGCTACAACAGAGCGCGGGTACCCATGGGATGAACTGGTACATGCCATGTGTATGTGTAAAATCTAAGACAAAACTAAACACAGACAACCCAGACCTGGAAGAGGCCTCTGGTATTGACAACCAGGGTCTCTTGAAGGCTTGGATGTTTCTTCTTTAACAGAAAAGGAAAATAAATGCAAAAAATAACAAACACAATAAAGCAGACTGCGACAAGACTGTGAACCAATAAGACCCAGACAGGATCCAGAAGGCCCCCTGAGAATGTTAAATTCTGACAGGGAAGAGGAGACTGCCTCTTAAGCTCTCTGAGTCCTACATGCTACTGAAACCTCTACAACAAGCATTCAAACGTGAGCTGTAGAATGTTAGGGAGCGGTTTACATGCGTGCAGGCTTTCTGCAGGCCGCGTGTACCTCTGTGTGTCCTGATAATAAATGTCAAGAAACAGTCAAGGAAAAACTGGTATTAAGAACCAGGTTCCCTGCTAGCTCTGACCTAACAGAAAACAAAGAAACAAAGAAACAAAAAATCTAATTCTTTGAACTACCCAAAAACCTTCAACTAAATCCAGAACCCTAAGAGTAATATCCCCAGTGGAGTCNGAGTGCTAAATGAAGCAACAAAGGGAAAATGCCGACAAGCACAAAACCAAGAAGATAGAATAAAATTATGGCTTAAAGCACAGATTGCAAAGAAACAGAGCAAAGACACTCAATGAAAATCGAGAAAGCACTGCTCCTTACGCTTGTCTAAAAACCATAAAACACATTTTTTTTTTTTTATCTTTTCTATCAAACGTTAACTGAGAAAAAATAGGCTAAGGATAAGATGCCCTAACCTACTGACTGTGCAACCCTAGACTCAAACCCCTGAGAGGAAAAACTTCTCACCACAGGAGGGAGTGACTGCCCCACCCTGAATGAAAAGCAACTTGACAAGCCCGCGACTGTCACTGAAACAAAACGCATGCGAACACATGCTGAGCTACAACAGAGCGCAGGTACCCATGGTCTGAACTGGTACAGGCCACGTGTATGTGTAAAATCCAAGACAAAACTAAACACAGACAACCCAGACCTGGAAGAGGCCTTTGGTATTGACAACCATGGTCTCTTGAAGGCTTGAATGTTTCTTCTTTAACAGAAAAGGAAAATAAAAGCAAAAAATAACAAGCACAATAAAGAAGACTGCGAAAAGACTGTGAACCAGCAAGACCCAGATAAGATCCAGAAAGCCCCCTAAGAATGTTAAATTCTGATAGGGAAGAGGAGACTGCCTCTTAAGCTCTCTGAGTCCTACATGCTACTGAAACCTCTACAACAAGCGTTCAAATGTGAGCTGTAGAATGTTAGGGAGCAGGTTACATGCGTGCAGGCCTTCTGCAGGCAACGTGTACCTCTGTGTGTCCCGATAATAAATGTCAAGAAACAGTCAAGGAAAAACTGGTATTAAGAACCAGGTTCCCTGCTATCTCTGACCTAATAGAAAACAAACAAACAAAGAAATAAAAAATCTAATTCTTTGAACTACCCAAAAACCTTCAACTAAATCCGGAACCCTAAGAGTAATATCCCTTGTGGAGTCACCAATTCTGTTGTTGGGAAATAATACCCTATGGACTAACAAGCTAGGGATGAACTTGCATGCAAATCATGACCTTAAAGAAACCACTTTTAACCTATCACCCCAATACTCAAACCCCTTTTTCACAAACAAGCATGGAAAAGACCTACTAACCTTTTTTATCGATGTTTGATGTAGATCCTCTGTTGCGCTTTATCTTCTTGCTTGCGCTGCTCCTTCCAAAGACAATCTTGCAATTGAGACAAAATACTACGCATGCATGCTATTTTTATACTTGAGGGTTAGAGATTAAGCATAAGNTTATGTCACAAGGTATGAAAGTGAAACTGATGGTGTGTAAAGACTCAAAGCAAAATGAAGAAGAAATTCTTGGAAGCAAAAAAAAATACAAAAAATGCAAAAACCAGCAACTTTTCACTAAGAAAGACTTCTTTTCTTTTGAACTTTKCTAAGATTTCCTGCAACAAACATAAAGGAATTTTGCTCAATCTGTGAGCTACTTATGCTCCTAAATGCACTGAAAAAACTTAAGACAAAAGGCTTCTTCCTAGCTACTGATGCAACAACACAATATTCAAACAAAGAAGAAAATGAAAAAGAGATATATATATATTTTTTATTTGAGTGCTAAATGAAGCAACAAAGGGAAAATGTCTACAAGCACAAAACCAAGAAGATAGAATAAAATTCTGGCTTAAAGCACAGATTGCAAAGAAACAGAGCAAAGACACTCAATGGAAATCGAGAAAGCACTACTCCTTACGCTTGTCTAAAAACCATAAAACACATTTTTTTTTTTTTTTATCTTTTCTGTCAAACGTTAACTGAGAAAAAACAAGCTAAGGATAAGATGCCCTAACCTACTGATTGTGAAACCCTAGACTCAAACACCTGAGAGGAAAAACTTCTCACCACAGGAGGGAGTGACTTCCCCACCCTGAATGAAAAGCAACTTGACAAGCCCGTGACTGTCACTGAAACAGAACGCATGCGAACACATGCTGAGCTACAACAGAGCGCGGAAACCCATGGTCTGAACTGGTACAGGCCGCGTGTATGTGTAAAATCCAAGACAAAACTAAACACAGACAACCCAGACCTGGAAGAGGCCTCTGGTATTGACAACCAGGGTCTCTTGAAGGCTTGAATGTTTCTTCTTTAACAGAAAAGGAAAATAAATGCAAAAAATAACAAGCACAATAAAGCAGATTGTGACAAGACTGTGAACCAGCAAGACCTAGACAGGATCCAGAAAGCCCCCTAAGAATGTTAAATTCTGATAGGGAAGAGGAGACTGCCTCTTAAGCTCTTTGAGTCCTACATGCTACTGAAACCTCTACAAAAAGCGTTCAAACGTGAGCTATAGAATGTTAGGGAGCAGGTTACATGCGTGCAGGCCTTCTGTAGGCAACGTGTACCTCTGTGTGTCCCGATAATAAATGTCAAGCAAAAGTCAAGGAAAAACTGGTATTAAGAACCAGGTTCCCTGCTATCTCTGACCTAACAAAAAAAAAACAAACAAAGAAACAAAAAATCTAATTCTTTGAACTACCCAAAAACCTTCAACTAAATCCAGAACCCTAAGAGTAATATCCCCAGTGGAGTCACCAATTCTGTTGTTGGGAAATAATACCCTATGGACTAACAAGCTAGGGATGAACTTGTACGCAAATCATGACCTTAAAGAAACCACYTTTAACCTATCACCCCAATACTCAAACCCCTTTTTCACAAACAAGCATGGAAAAGACCTACTAACCTTTTTTATCGATGTTTGATRTAGATCCTCYGTTGYGCTTTATCTTCTTGCTTGCGCTGCTCCTTCCAAAGACAATCTTGCAATTGAGACAAAATACTACGCATGCATGCTATTTTTATACTTGAGGGTTAGAGATTAAGCATAAGTCAAATAGAATATATATAACTCNGATCCTGATCCTGGGCTCCTCCTCTTCTTTGTCCTCCAACTGCTTTTCTTTAATTCTCCTTAAGTGTGAGGAAAGGATAAAGGGTTGGGACAAATGGTTTCGACAATTGGGTAGAGTTTCTTTGCTATATTCTTTTCCCTTCCAAATAGTACCCCTACCCCTTCTTTTATAGGCTAGAAGGAGCTAGGGTTTTGGACGAACTCTCGGCCATGCATGGCCGGGAGTTTCAGTTAACTGACCCACAGCTTTTTGTCCCGTCAGAAACTTTCTTGTTTTTGTGCTTTGTTACGTAAACGCGGGCTGTAGTAGGCCAGCCAGCATTCCAATGCGTGCAGTAGTAGGCCTGCCAGCGTTCCAACGTGTGCAGTAGTAGTTTAGGGCGTGTTTTACTTGATTTAAAAGGATTTTCAAGAGTTTATTCAGTATGGATTTGGCAAGGAATGGATATGAGTTGGCCTGATGCCAGGTAAGCATATGTGGTGCAATTTAGGGTTATAACAATAAGAAACTTAGAACCATAAACAATCAACCAATGACCAAGATAATGCCACCAATGGATAACTATATTAGTTGGAAAAACACCATAGAAAAAAATGAGGACCTATGGGTCCCCTCTTCCTCCTTGGGATGGCTATTGAGTTCCCTAATGGAGATATCTTCTGACAATGGAAGAAAAATGGAAAATGATGAAGAAAATCAATGCCTATTCCCTCAAGAGGTGAGTGGAATGGCCTATTGCAATGATGATTGAATACTCGAAGGAGACAAGAGGATTCTCAAAGGAGAATTGAGGCAACATAACAATACTATGAAGATCTTGGTTTCTTAGTACGCCAATGGCTTTCATTTATAGCATTTATTCAAGGAAAAATATAGTTGGTTCTTGGTGTGAACAAGGGGTCTTTTAGGGCACCCTTTGGTCATTGACCAACCCCCCATTNTAAATAAACCACTTTTAACCTATCACCCCAATACTCAAACCCCTTTTTCACACACAAGCATGGAAAAGACCTACTAACCTTTTTTATAGATGTTTGATGTAGATCCTCCGTTGTGATTTATCCACTTGATTGCGCTGCTCCTTCCAAAGACAATCCTGCAATCGAGACAAAATACTACGCATTCATGCTATTTTTCTACTTGAGGGTTAGAGATTAAGCATAAGTCAAATAGAATATATATAACTCGTGCATTGGGATGGGAAAAGTATTCTTTTATTAATCTCAAGATGAATCAACTTACAATAATGATAGAGACTGGCCACCGTTCCTCAATCCTGATCCTGGGCTCCTCCTCTTCTTTGTCCTCCAAATTCTTTTCTTTAATTCTCCTTAAGTGTGAGGAAAGTCTAAAGGGTTGGGACAAATGGATTCGGCAATTGGGCAGATTTTCTTTGCTATCTTTTTTTCCCTTCCAAATAGTACCCCTACCCCTTCTTTTATAGGCTAGAAGGAGCTAGGGTTTTGGACAAACTCTCAACCATGCATGGCCGGGAGTTTCAGTTAACTGACCCATATCTTTTTGTCTCGTCGAAAAATTTCCAACACGTGCAGTAGTAGGCCTGCCAGTGTTCCAACACGTGCAGTAGTAGTTTAGGGTACGTTTTACTTGATTTAAAAGGATTTTCAAGAGTTTATTCAATATGGCTTTGGCAAGAAATGGATATGAGTTGGCCTGATGCTAGGTAAGCATATGTGGTGCAATTTAGGGTTATAACAATAAGAAACTTAAACCATAAACAATCAACCAATGACCAAGATAATGCCACCAATGGATAACTATATTAGTTGGAAAAACACCATAGAAAAAAATGAGGACTTATGGATCCCCTCTTCCTCCTTGGGAGGGCTCTTGAGTTCCATAATGGAGATATCTTCTTACAATGGAAGAAAAATGGAAAATGATGAAGAAAATCAATGCCTATTCCCTCAAGAGGTGAGTGGAATGGCCTATTGCAATGATGATTGAATACTCGAAGGAGACAAGAGGATTCTCAAAGGAGAATTGAGGCAACATAACAATACTATGAAGATCTTGGTTTCTTAGTACGCCCATGGCTTTCATTTATAGAATTTATTCAAAGAAAAATATAGTTGGTTCTTGGTGTGAACAAGGGGTCTTTTAGGGAAGCCTTTGGTCATCGACCAGCCCCCCATTCAGATTTTTCTCAAATATGGAGGTAAAATCAGGTTGGGAGGTGGTCCATAAGTGGTTGGGGGGTGACAATATCCATAAATTCATCGTTCACAGGAGTATGCAAATTTTCTCGTACACAGTCACACATTTGGCGCATTGTGTGCTCTGAGGGATTTG
>JZKD02S1381899.1:0-11397 GCA_000966675.3 Picea glauca | reverse complement strand
TGAAGAACTGAAGTGGTGAGTCATGATCACGTCACTTGGAGGTGACGTGGACCTCTCCTATACCTACCACATGCTCCCCACCCAAAATGTTGACAGTTGTACTATGTGGGCCCTGAGGTTGCATAACATAGTTAAAGGTCGGTGGGCCCACTCTGGCATTGATCATGATACATCCAGATCGACGACCAGGAGAAATTGCGGGGACCCAAATTGCACGAGAATTAATTTCTCAGAGCGCTCCTGCAATCCAAACCATGGTTTTACTGGGGGGTTATGTGTCAATGTTAGAGGAATTGTGGAACGAAAGGCGGGTTACTCCAAATCGCAGATACATGCTCCCACAATTTGAAAGGCATTAAGTGATGTGACTATTTAGTATCTTAGTTCAAGTATGGAAACCATGGGTTCCAGTGAACGCGTAGTGCCAATTGTGAATTCCAGAGACTTGACACTCCAGAAAAATGTTTCATAAGGGAATGAAAGGAAGAACTTTCAAAATTTTCGTAACGCCAAGCTGATGAGATGTAATGACGTCACCAAAGGTGACATGGAAGTGTTCGAAGATTAATGGTTTGGGGTGTTGGGGGTGTGCGGATGTTAAATCCTCCGAAGTCCCGAAGCTCTGAAGCTCTAAAGTCTCAGAGCTCAGATGCCTGAAGTTACACAGTAAGTGTTAGTCGTTGGATGTTGGGTAGTTGTGGACTGTTGATCCACCCTACTTCGTGAGTTTGTCAATCCGAAACTTCGAGAGATTTGTTGTGATGTGCTTTGAAAAATTCTGAAGCTAAAGGCCTGAAGTCCCGAATAAGCATCTACCGACCTAGCGCTTGGACACAACCCATGGTCGCATGGGTTGGGGGCTAAGAGAAAGGGGCTAGTGCCCGAAAAATTATTGCAGAATAGAGTAGAGATGAGAAAGAAAAGATTTGCGGGGATTCTTGATTGCTCGAGAACCGCAAAATGAAATCTGAAAGTTTTCTTGAAACAGATTGGTTTATGAATACTATGGAATTTGTTAAGGATTGATGGTCTGACAAATTTTTGTTGACTGCACATTATGTTTGCAGAGTTAACGATTTTCAGAACCGAACCAAATTGCCACTTAGTGCAGAGAAATGGAGGAGGCACAAAATGCTTCCAGTTCAGAGAATGAAGCTAGAGGAATGGATGTCCACTTGGGAGTTGAAGGATCAAACTCCAATGGGCATGGATAAGAGATAGATAAGGAGGGAAACATGATGGAAATCATTGAAAGATTGCATAAAGATGTCCAGACTCACCGAGAAGATAACATAAAGCTCATGAAAGTCAGGCAACAACAAGGAGAATTCAACATAAAGTTGATACAGAGCCTGGAAAGGATGGAAAAGAAATTGGATAAGGAGAGTGACTCCAGTAAATCAGAAAGTCATTGATGAAAATAGGAAATCAAGGAGTGTTGGCAGACACCATCATCACTCCCAAGGTCACTCCAAGAGGAGGGCACACAGTAGTTCAATCCCATATCCTACCAGAAAGCATAGGATATCCGGAGTGGATGAACTGAAGGGTGAAATGAACAAGATTAAACCTCCTACGTTTGATGAAGATCACAAGAAGGAGGAATATGCTGAGACATGGCTTCTTGGCATGAGAAAATATTTCCAACTGTAGAATTATGCTTCTCATGCAGAAGGAAGAATTGCAATGTATCAACTGAAAGGAAAGGCATCCATGTAGTGGGATCAACTTGTGCAGGTGCACCACATTAAAGAGATAATTGTTACTTGGAAGGAATTCAAGAAGTATTTCGAAAATAAATACTTGACTAAGAGATACTATTACAGAAAGATGAAAGAGTTATTTGAACTCAAGATGGGTAGCATGACCATTGAAAAATATGAATGAAGGTTTTTGGAATTGTTGAAGTATATCAATTTCATCAAAGATGAGACTGTTAAAATTCAAAGGTATTTGAGTGCACTGCCACCTTCCATCACTGAAAAGATCTAGTATGATGATCCTAAAACTATGGAAGAAACTATAAGGAGAGAAAAATTCTTATATGAGCAACAAAGAGAAAATCCCACTCTTCGGAAGGCTTGGGAAGACAAGAATAAATTCAATATGGATCAGAGGAAGAAGGGAACTAAGCCATCCTTTTACAATAATATCCATCAAGGACAACCAGGTTTTAGAGAGCCCAGGAAGGCTGAAGTAGGTGGGAAAATGCCAAGACAACCACCTATGGAATGTTGGGGTTGTAAAGAAAATCATAGGTACATAGATTTCCCCCACATAAATCCAAAGTGAGAGTTGTCCACAATGTTCAACATGCAGAAATAGTGGAGGACATGGGCATAAGTGTACCAAGGATCTACGCAGCCCTAGACAACAAGCAAGCACAATATCAGTCACATATGATTGAAGTGGAAGGTATGATCAACAACCAAACCATTACTATTTTAATTGATTCAGGATCTATTCATAGTTATATAGATCCTAGAATGGTGGAAAGCTTGCATTTGCCAAGAAGAAAGCATAGAAAATATTGGTTAGTCCAGCTGGCTACAAGAGCCAAGAGAAAGGTTGTTGAGTTGGTTAAGTCATGTCAAATGGACATGAATGGACTGAGCACAAGGGTCGAATTGAACATCTTACCTTTAGGTTCCTATGACTATCTAATTGGGATGGATTGGTTGGAACAACACCATGCCATATTGGATTTTCGTAACAAGGCATTCACTTGCATAGATGAGGAAGTAAACCCAAGGAAAGTACAAGGAATCCCAAGGGCAATTACTGTCAGAGAAATCTCAACAATGCAGTTGAAGAAGTGTTACAGGAAGGGTTGCCAAATGTTTGCAACTCATATGGAAGAAGCACCTAAGGATAAGGTGTCAAATATTGAAGACCATGCAGTATTAAAATATTTTGAAGATGTATTCTAGGAGGTACCCAGACTACCCCCGAACAGAGATATTGATTTCTCTATAAACTTGATGCCTGGAGTAGCTCCAGTGTCAAAAACTCCTTACATAATGAGTACACCAGAGTTGAAAGAATTGCAATTGCAGCTTGAATAACTTCTGAAGAAGGGGTATATATGCCCAAGTGTGTCACCTTGGGGTGCCCCAATCCTGTTTGTGAAGAAGAAATATGGGTCATTGAGATTGTGCATTGATTACAAACAATTGAACAAAGTGTCTATTAAGAACAAGTATCCTTTGCCAAGGATCAATGATCTCTTTGATCAGTTGAAGGATGCCAAGATATTTTCAAAAATAGATCTCAGGTCGGGGTACCACCAATTAAGGATAAAGGATGAATACATCAGTAAGACCACCTTCAGAACAAGGTATGGTCATTATGAATTCACAGTGGTTCCATTTGGGTTATCAAATACACCCACTATTTTCATGTGCCTAGTGAATGGCGTATTCAGAAAATACCTAGACAAGTTTGTCATAGTATTTTTGGATGACATCCTGGTGTATTCCAAGTCGGAGGAAGTGCATGAACATCATCTGAGGATGGTTTTACAAGTGCTAAGAGAGCACCAATTGTATGACAAATTAAGAAAGTGCTCATTCTATCAAAAGCAGATCCATTATTTGGAACATATCATTTCAAAAGATGGGATAGTCATGGATCCTGAGAAGATAGAAGCCATTAGAGAATGGGCAGCACCGAAGAATGTGACATAAGTCAGATCCTTTATGGGTCTAGCTGGATATTATAGAAGGTTCATTGTAGGGTTGTCGAGGATAGCTCACCCCATCACTTCCTTGCAAAGGAAGGAGAAGAAATTTCAATGGATAGAATAATGTGAGAGAAGCTTCTATCAATTGAAGAAGTTGTTAACCAGTGCTCGAATTCTGAGGATTGAAAATCCAAATGAATATTTTGTAGTATGTACAAATGCATGCAAAGAAGGATTGGGGGGTTCATCAACCATAATGGGTATGTAATATGTTATGAGTCTAGAAAATTGAAAGATAATGAAAGACTCTATGCAACTCACGATTTGGAGTTGGCATCCATAGTGCACGCTCTAAAGAAATGGAGACATTACCTCATGGAAAATAGGTTTGAGTTAAGGACAAACCATAACGGTCTGAAGTATTTGTTTGATCAACCAACCTTGAATGCTAGGCCAAGTAGATGGTTGTAATTCCTTTGTGAGTATGACTTTGATATCAAGCATATCAAAGGAAAGGAGAACAAAGTGGTTGATGCACTCAGCAGAAGAGTTAAGGACAAACCATAATGGTCTGAAGTATTTGTTTGATCAGCCAACCTTGAATGCTAGGCTGAGTAGATGGTTGGAATTCCTTTGTGAGTATGACTTTGATATCAAGCATATCAAAGGAAAGGAGAACAAAGTGGTTGATTCACTCAACAGAAGAGTGCATGAACTACATGCTATGGCCATTAGCATGTATCAAACTGATATTAAAGGCATAATTTTGGAAGCTGCAAATGCAGATTTGTAGTACATGGAATTGGTGGCAAAGATACAACAAGGTAAGATGCTACAGAAAGTGGAAGATTATAAATTGGAAGCTAATGGAACACTCCTGTACAAAAATATAATTTATGTACCTAATTTCCAGGAATTGAGAATTATGATCTTGAAAGAAATGCATAATGTGCCTTATGTTGGGAACCCTGGATATTAGAAAACAGTGGCAGGAGTCAAGATCCATTACTTTTGGCCAGGTATGAAGAAGGAAATTGTAGAATATATCACCAGATGTATGGAGTGTCAGAAGGTCAAATATGAACATAGGCACCCAACAGGGTTGCTACAGTCATTACCCATTCCTGAGTGGAAGTGGGAAGTGGTGACAATGCATTTCATCACAGGATTACCCAGAACAAATAAACAACATGATTCCATCATGGTGGTGGTGAATAAGCTTACAAAAGCTGCCCATTTTATTACATTTGAAGACTACTAACAAGGAAGCTAATGTTGTTGATATATATATGAGGGAAGTAGCACGATTGCACGATATTCCCAAGACAATTGTGTCTGACAGAGACCTGAAATTTACCTCAAAGTTCTGGAAGGGGTTATTCAAAGGGTTCGAAACGAATCTGAACTTCATCACAACCTATCATCCTGAGTCTGATGGACAAACATAAAGGGTGAACCAAGTGATAGAGGACATGCTAAGGATGTATGTGATGGAAAAACCATCTAAATGGGAATACTACCTACACTTGGTAGAATTTGCCTACAACAATGGGTATCAAGAATCACTGAATATGAGCCCGTTTGAAGCACTTTATGGTAAAAAGTGCAACACCCCAATAAGTCAGGACAACCCAGCTGATAGGGAAATGGTTGGGCCAGAGTTTCTCAAGGAAATGGAAGATAAAATGCTAAATATTAAGCAGAATTTGAAGACTGCCCAAGACAGGCAGAAAATTTATGTTGATAATAACAGGACCCACAGGGAGTTTAAAGTGGGTGATCATGTTTTCTTGAAAGTGAAAGACAATAGAAGTTCCTTGAAGCTAGGAAACTGTTCCAAGTTGGCAACGAGATATTGTGGGCCATTTGAAATCCTAGAAAGGATTGGACCAATTGCATATATGCTTGCATTGCCTGCATCCATGACTGTACATAATGTGTTTCATGTTTCATTACTTAATGTAACACCACTGTTTCCCCCATCTTATAATTAATCATAAAATAGGATTACCATTCTAAGGCACGTGGACAATGTAAATGTATTATTGTTAAACTACCCATAACTGAATGTTGGGGGCTGAAGCCTTGAAGTACGAGCCATGATATCTCTAGAGGAAATAAATTAGTTAATGAAGAAAGGACCAGTGGTTGAATTATCAACCACCCCCATGAATGGAAGCGTGGTCTAACTGCAGGATGTTAGCTCGAAGTACCATAGAGACCTGCAGACCCGAGCGTCCTTCTGACAGAAGGAACAAGACAGGTCAGAAACCTTCCAGAGGAGGGAAGGTAAGATACATACAGAGACACACCAAGAGAGAAGACACGGGGATGAGAGAACAAGCTCATAACAGAGGTGTGAACCCAAAGGAAGTGTGGAGAACACGACCTGAAGGACCCAAACACGAGCTTGATGCCGAGGAAGCATCTGATAAACCTCGCAGGGTCATTGTGACAGAGAGAGTTTCTCTAAGAGATGGTAGAAATTACCTAGTGATATCATGGCTTGGAATGGGGGTGTCCAAAGTGCTAAGAATGAATGCCTCTGATCCTATGGTTGGGTGAAAAGGCGCACACCCACAGTCAGTTGGTTGGATGCAACTTGTAATAGATAAGTATTCTCATACCTTGTGAAATTAAGCTGTAATTATGTAATGAAAAGGGATATATTGTGTAGGACCCAGGGATGTGTATGTTTTCTTAATGGTTATACTGTATCTCTTTATTCTTGTTTAAATTGTGTATTTAAGCAAGTATGGATTGGACATGTTTTGTATTCGTAAATGCTTGCACGCTGCAAGATCCACGAACTGTGAGTTTGTCGACCTTGGGCATAGTTTCATGTGCGCATGTCGACACTCCTAGTCGTTCTGATTCCCTTGGAGGAGGGATTATGTTAAATCTCAAGAGAGATAGTGCACATATGCATAGGCTCTCTGTGAGGCAGGAAGAGACCGAGAACTACTTAAGTTATAGAGTTGAAGAATGCGCGTAAGGGGTACGCGAAAGGATTCTTCCAAGTGTTAATTTCAAGAGAAAGAGCACAAAGATCTTAAGCCTTTTAGAGATAATGAAGCGCAGGACCACATTGAGGTTGAAGTATCTAAGGGGAAGATCCCTTTTTTGGAAGAGGAACAAAAAAAATCTGTTTGGAAGAAGATACGGTCTGTTGCGACCATTGGGTACGGGAAAGAGCATGGGAGATAACCCTAGAGTTATTCGGACTTCGCGAGTTCGACGAACTAAGCGAGTTCATCATAAGGGAGTTAAAATCCATGAAGTCCCAAAGTTGACTCTGAGCCTTAAATCTGAGGATGCCGGGGAACCATCCCGACGATCAGATCTAGGAGGTAGACGATAGTCAAGTTACCAGAACTACCCGTGACTTAAGAATCTTATAGTAGAGATGGATGTGAGTCGTTTAATGGGAAGAGAGGCCATCCCGATCATCAGATCAACTCAAATACTCACTGGAGTTACCGAATAAAACACCAATCACTCGATTTAATCCACAGTTGGGAATCATTGCGGAGTGCGAAGGTGAATTTAGCGGACCTGCTAGTTCATGGACCGCAATCAACCCACGTCATTGATCTCGTTGGGGATGGAAGATCAACAACTAGGATTAGACTAGATTCAAGCGAGCACTTATCAGATTAGGGAGGTGGGACCCCACAATCATTGTGAACCATCGATCTATGAATGGATATCGAGGGTGGGGAATCATTGTGGAGCGCGAAGGCAAAATTAGCGGACGTGTGAGTTCACGGCCCACAATTCACCATTGTCGTTGATCTCATCGCGTTGGAATATCAACAACTCTGGTTCGACCAAGTTGGGCGAGTGTTTCCATATTGCAAAGGTTTAGCTCTTTGATAAACATCACACACATTGGGACCCCGCAATTGTTGTGAACTATCGATCGATGGACACCTCGGTATCAGTCGGATCATGATTGCCAGACCCTGAATAGTTGTGAGATGGGTGGTCATGAGCCCTTTTGGAAATTCATGGAGTAACAAAGTCCCTCAGTACCGTCAGTCTGAGAGAATCGAAAAGCTCAAAAGAGATAATGTTTTTAAGAGAGAAGACGGGACCCAAGATAGCGGGACTCACAGGAGGAATGAAGGCTGAGCCCTTTGAACATATACCAAACTATTCCAAGTCGAAAGAAGTCAAAATATCAGGAGGAGGAGTGACAATAGCTGTCAGATTGGTTGCGGGGATAAGCCTGGACTGTTAGATCAGTGTCTAGGGAAGCAGAGGAGAAGCAGTGGGAAGGAAACGATCCTAACCGTAAGATCTGAGCGCAAAGGTACGTTAGTCGTCAGATCTAAGGTAAAGTGCATAAGTTTTAAATTTTGTGTGCACAAGAGGGTTGACTGGCCAAGGTCCCGAAGTCCTGAAGTGAATTGGGATCATTCATCACCAAGATGGACAAGTGGCGCAAGATCTACAACTCCTGAGAGAGAGCTTGTGGTCAAGGAGAGAGAGGAATCGCCGAAGACCCGAAGTAAATCCTGACCATTGATCTCTAGGAGACACGTGTCAACAGATCAGTAACTCTGGAGAAATCACTTCGAGAGTTTCAGTCGAGAGTTGAAACTCCCAAAGCCCGAAGAGCCGAAGTGAATCTCAACTATCATATCAAAAGGGACACATGGTAGAGATTCGTTGTCCTTGGGTGAAAGAAACCCTAAGACCCAAAGAGAATCTGGACCGTAAGATCCATATGGCACGTGGCGACTGATCACGAACTCTGGGTGAAAACACTCTGGGAGAACGCGATGGATACGAGTTTGAAATCGCCGAAGCCCGAACAACCGAAGTAGTTGGGAGTCGTCGATCTAAAGGAGGACACATGTAATCAAATCATGAACTTTGGATAAAACGTTCCAAAGGAAACGAAGCAAGGAGGATTTTAAGTTTGAGATGTCCGAAGGCAGAAGTCTCGAACTAGACGAAATCTGTTGATTTAAGGTGGATGTGTGTCGCCATATCTAAAACTTCGGTTACAAAATACTATGGAGGAAAGTAGAGGGTGAGAACGTTGGAGTCCCGAAGTGGAATCTCAACCGTCGATTGAGAAGGGGGCTGGAGGCCGTTGATCGGGTATTGGTTGAAAATCACTAAAGACCTGAAGTAGATCCTATTCGTTGATCGCCAGGAGGGGTACGTGTCAATAGATCAGTGTCTCCGGGTGAATTGCACGGGGTTTTCAGTTGAGAATTGAGACTGTCGAACTCCGAAGACCCGAAATGAATCTGGACCTTCTGATCCAAAAGAAACGTGGCATAAATATATGGACTCTGGTTAAAGTCCCGAAGTAATTCATAGCCACCAGATTAAGGGGGACATGGCATGCATCTGTGGATTTCGGGTAAAGACCTGAAGTAAGCCTCGATCATCCAATTCAAGTGGACACGCAACAGAAATCTGCATACTTAGAGGGGAATTAAAAGTTGAGACTTGAGACTCCCAAAGTCCGAAATCACGAAGTGATCAACATAGTTGATTAAAGAGTACATGTGGCAGGAGATTTGTCACTATGGGAGAAGGTAAGGGTTGAGAGTTGAAACTCATGAAACCCGAATCATGAAATAAATCACAGACGTTGATTTAGAAAGGTTAGATCTGATCCGTTGATTCAGAAAGGATAGATCTGATCCATCAAGTTCAAAAGAACCATCAAGGTCGTGATATCAACAGTCTCGTTGCATTGTGGGGACCGAAGGTGCACGAACTTTAAAAAGTTGAGGGTGGGCCTCAATCCAGACCATGGTTTTGGAGAAAGGACACGTGGAGGCTCAAGGTGAATTGCGGGGCAAAAAGTAGTTTTGTTTCAGACCACCCATGGTCGTGCCTACAATCGCATGGTTACGTGAGGCCATCGCCCAAATTCATATAAAGGAAGGGGATTATTAGAAAATGAACTAGCGCCCAGACTCTGAGATTTTGCAGGTGCGAAGAGGAGGGTCGCGGGTACCTTTAGAATTGCACCAGGAAGTTGAAAGGGTATGCGTCTAATTACAGAATGAGACCATCAAGGTCTTAGAGAGTCGTTTGGCTCTAGAATAGGAGATCCTTGACCGGGAGGTCGGACTAGTTCCCTGACCTTCCAAATTAGAAACCAGGGATGGAGAATATTTCCTTTAAGAAAAGCGGAAATTTGTATGCCCCGTCGTGGGTGTGTTACAAATTGGCATCAGAGCATGGTTACAACACTTGGCTTGCTTGGGATCATGTACGAGTCACGTAAGGAGGTATTTTTATCTGCATTTACTCCTTGAGGAGAAGGACTACAGATTGAACCTGTGATTTTGGGAATTCTTGTTGAATTTCAGTAGAAGAATTTATTTATCCCTTTGTCAAAGTGATAACTACTCTTACCAGAGTAGGGATATTATAATTAACATTTATAATAAGACTTGAATGTGGATAGATGAAGGTGGCAGGGTTCTGTCAAGGGCAACTAAATCCCAAAGAACGAATGACCTGGTGTTCATAACACTACTTCTAAGCATGGGCAGTTGGAACTTCAGGCACTGATGATGATGAATTATATAATGGTTAATACCTTTGTGGGCTTAAAGAAATATGATAGGATCAGGTAGGATCCTTAGCAGTTATAGTTACTGCTTTAAATTAAAATCAGAGTATATAACTCCTCATGACCAGAGAAAAGTGAGATGGGAAAAACCCTATGGACACTCAGGCAAGAAGGTTTTCTTGCTAGACGTTGTCGCATAAAGATGAAAGTGACCCTGGTTGGTTATTTTCATAAGAGAAAGCAACATCAATACAAGATATGACTGTGAGATTAGTCTTGTAAGTGACTGAAATCTCAAACTAAAGGACACTAATGATGAAATTAAACTATCAAGCGAATGCATGAGGTAAAAAGGTGCAAGAGATGCACCTAGTTATACACGAATGTGTATACATTATCATAAGGATGATTGGAATATCCTTGGGAAAAGGATATAGAATCCTGATATGTCCATGTGTGTGAATGACATGGAAAAAGTGCAAGCAATAAGCTATCATGATGAATACTTATCTGTGTTTAATTATGCTTGAGTCCATGGGTTTAATGCATTGTGGAGCTTCCTAATATGAAGCCTAATATTAATACTAATTAGGTATGAATGATATTAAACGTGCAAGTGATGCACATGTATGATGTAAGAATATAGTTATAAGATACAATATGGTGTCCCCGATGAGTGAAATATAAAGCAAGAATTGCTCTTGTCCAGAATAAATGAATACTATGGATACATGGTTGACTCCATTCCGAAGAGTCATGAAAGCTCTGTTCCAAATAATAGCTTGAGGGGGAATGTATTCCCTTTCCTCAAGAAATACTAATATAATTAGGCAAAAAGGGTAAATGAGCAAAGAGGTGATGTTGTCATAATAAGAGGAAAATGATTATGCCTTTGAGAATCACACGAGAAGGATTGTGAACAATCCTAAGTTGATTGATCTTAAAAGTAGAGATGTAGGTGGGCTGCGAAACATACCTATGTCTGCTACATGAAGGTTTAGGATTATGAATATGGTTAAGTACATCATGGTTGTAAGTTAACAAAACTAGAATATGTATGGATACATAATTTGGGTACATGACAAAGATGCATGTTTATATTCCTTATGGGATATTTGGTAAACTGTTGAAGCTAACCCAAGGTTGAGGCCATCACAAATAGTGA
>JZKD02S1381876.1:0-11397 GCA_000966675.3 Picea glauca | reverse complement strand
TTGTAAGTACCCTACTTATGATAAATAAATGTACTCCATTGTGAAAGCCTACCGCCAGTGGAGACATTACATTCTTGAGAAGGCGATAATCATTCACACTAATCATGCAGTTCATGCAGCCATAAGGAAAATTGCAGAATGACCACCATCAGAAATGGTCCACATACTTATAACAATTCCACCTCAACATCAAGTATAAAACATGACACACCAACTGTGTCGATGATTTCCTTAGAAAACCACTAGTCGCGACACTCACCATGGTGCTAGACACTTATGACCATGAGACCTATGGATGGCACCAAATCTATGAGACAAACCCAAAATTCACCACCACTTACCAAATTTTGGGAGAAAATGCACTTGTCAATAATTTCCATCTTTATGATGGGTTTTTGTGTCGTATATGCCATATCTTTGTTCCATCAAGAGAGCGAGTGAAGCTAATTTGGGAATCCCACTATAGTCGAGTGGAAGGACACTTTAGCATCGAAATTACAAGGGTGATGTTGTAGAAACATTTCTACTGGCCAAAACTTCGACAGGAGGTTAACAAGTATATTAGGTCATGTACTGCTTGCATTATTGCCAAACCGAACTCTAAGAAATAGGGCATGTACACCCAGCTTTCTACTCCTGACAGGCCATGGGAATCCATCTCAATGAACTACATGTCGGGCCTCCCATCCACCAAGCCGAGAAATAAATTTGTTTTTGTGGTTGTTGATCTCTTTTCTAAGATGGTGATTTTGGTCTCCTGTAAGAAGAGAATCACAGCAGAGGCCACTTCCAAGCTCTTCTTTGAATGAGTCTAGGTACATTTTGGAATCCCACAAACCATTGTATCATATCGGGACAGTGGATTTCTCATCACATTCTAGTCGAGCCTCTGGTCACTATTGGACACCAAGCTCACCAAATCCACGACCTTCCACCCCCAGACAGATGGCCAAACCGAGGTCGTAAATCGAATGATCATTCATATCCTGTGCATGTATAATTCAAAGTAACCTCTCACATGGGATAAGAGTCTTCCCTATGTCCATCATAGCTACAATAGAGCCCTGCATAGCTCAACCGGCCAAAGTCCCTTTCAGGTGGGGTTGGGATTCCAACCATTGGGTCCCATAGATGTTGCACTACCCCTTGTGGTCACCTTAACCGAATCATCTCCTACTCCAACTAAAGCTGACAAAGCCACTCAATTCATTGAGTGGATCCAACACATCTACCAACAAGTTCAGGATATCCTACAAAAGTCCAATGACAAGCACAAGAAATGCCATGATCAACATCAGGTTCCACATAAGTTTCAGGTGGGCGACAAATTTTGGTTGCACTTGCAGAAAGAACACCTTACCGGATTCCATCGAAAGCTTTGCCCACTCCATTATGGGTCATACACCATCACCAAGGTTGTGTGTGATAGTTCTTTTGAGCTCAACATTCCTCCTATCCTTGGCTTGCACCCAGTGTTCAACGTAGATATCCTTCGGCCTTATTTCCCACCATTATCGAACACCTCAGAGGTAGAAGAATAGCTGACACCAACAGATCTCAACCCCAACAAAATACAACAGGAATACAGTGATCATATTGTGGAAAAATAGGTCAAGGGTACTCGCTAGCAAAGGATCCATCTTTATCGAGTTGTCAAAGCATGGCAACTCCTGCACTAAGGCAAGTGGTTCACTTGGGGCCAAATTCAACATAAATTTCTTCCTTTGATGGGGGCACTCAATGCAATGGAGAAAATTTCTTCCTAAGGGGGGAGGATTGATATATATGGATTTCGGTGGCCTCCCACCTATTCCAACTAGCTCATTTTGGAATTTTTCCAGTTTGACAGTTTTTTCCTAGTTTTTATGTCCCCGACTTTCGAGGTCATTTTGAGGGCCTAAACAACGTTTTTAGGGCTCACCAGAGTCAAATTGTTGACTGAGCCAGAGTATGATGACAACATGTGTATTCCTCGTATATACCTTTCCACCAGGTTATCGTGCATCTAAAACGGAGATCGTATGCAATAGTTACNGAGGCCACTTCCAAGCTCTTCTTTGAATGAGTCTAGGTACATTTTGGAATCCCACAAACCATTGTATCATATCGGGACAGTGGATTTCTCATCACATTCTAGTCGAGCCTCTGGTCACTATTGGACACCAAGCTCACCAAATCCACGACCTTCCACCCCCAGACAGATGGCCAAACCGAGGTCGTAAATCGAATGATCATTCATATCCTGTGCATGTATAATTCAAAGTAACCTCTCACATGGGATAAGAGTCTTCCCTATGTCCATCATAGCTACAATAGAGCCCTGCATAGCTCAACCGGCCAAAGTCCCTTTCAGGTGGGGTTGGGATTCCAACCATTGGGTCCCATAGATGTTGCACTACCCCTTGTGGTCACCTTAACCGAATCATCTCCTACTCCAACTAAAGCTGACAAAGCCACTCAATTCATTGAGTGGATCCAACACATCTACCAACAAGTTCAGGATATCCTACAAAAGTCCAATGACAAGCACAAGAAATGCCATGATCAACATCAGGTTCCACATAAGTTTCAGGTGGGCGACAAATTTTGGTTGCACTTGCAGAAAGAACACCTTACCGGATTCCATCGAAAGCTTTGCCCACTCCATTATGGGTCATACACCATCACCAAGGTTGTGTGTGATAGTTCTTTTGAGCTCAACATTCCTCCTATCCTTGGCTTGCACCCAGTGTTCAACGTAGATATCCTTCGGCCTTATTTCCCACCATTATCGAACACCTCAGAGGTAGAAGAATAGCTGACACCAACAGATCTCAACCCCAACAAAATACAACAGGAATACAATGATCATATTGTGGAAAAATAGGTCAAGGGTACTCGCTAGCAAAGGATCCATCTGTATCGAGTTGTCAAATCATGGCAACTTCTGCACTAAGGCAAGTGGTTCACTTGGGGCCAAATTCAACATAAATTTCTTCATTTGATGGGGGCACTCAATGCAATGGAGAAAATTTCTTCCTAAGGGGGGAGGATTGATATATATGGATGTCGGTGGCCTCCCACCTATTCCAACTAGCTCATTTTGGAATTTTTCCAGTTTGACAGTTTTTTTCTAGTTTTTATGTCCCCGACTTTCGAGGTCATTTTGAGGGCCTAAACAACATTTTTAGGGCTCACCAGAGTCAAATTGTTGACTGATCCAGAGTATGACGACAACATGTGTATTCCTCGTATATACCTTTCCACCAGGTTATCGTGCATCTAAAACGGAGATCGTATGCAATAGTTACAACCCCGGAAAGTTGATGTACTAACTTACCCAAATGAGGCCCACATGACTTTCAGTGATTCCTCTCCTTGGGTTAGGTTTTTGGATGTCTAGGGTTTTTGACATTCCTGTTTATTTTCAAAATGCCTTCAGAGACTCATTGTAATCATCTTCTTGCGAATGAGTGCAGGCATCACACCGCTTCTCAGAGATAAGCCGCCACCATTCTAGCAAGATTTTTTTCCACTGCATTTTATAGTTTCAGCTTATTTTGTTATTGAATAGAAACTAATTTTATTGTATATCTGTTATTCTACGTTAAGTATCTCTTGATAATAATCTGTATTCATTTCATTATGCTCATAAAATCTGGATCAGTAGTACACATAACTGCCTTCAAATCTTGAAAATCTTGATCCACTACTAGAGTCCAAGTGAAAGAATCGCTTTTAAGGAGAGCAGTGAGAGGGGCCACAATCTTCCCATAATTCCAAACAACCTTGTGATAATATCCTTTTAAACCCAAAAAACCACACAAGCCTTTGATAGTCTTGGGGTGAGGCCAATCCTTCATTGCTTCAATCTTTTTAGGATCCACTCAGACACCATCCTTACTAACAATATGACCCAATTACTCTACTTCTGAGGCACCAAAGGAAAATTTGGAGTGTTTGAGGAAATGTTGGTGCTGAGAGAGGAAATGGAGAATTTGATCCACATGGGAAATATGGGATTGCCAAGTTTTTCTATATATAAGAATATCATCAAATAAAACTAAGACAAAATGATGGAGAAAAATATAAAAGACGTGATTCATGAAGATTTGGAAGGTGGATGGGGCATTACACAGGCCAAAGGGAATGACCAAAAACTCATAGTGACCCTCATGAGTGTGAAATGTAGTCTTGGGAATGTCAAATTATTGCATATGTATCTAGTGGTAGTCAGAACATAGATCAAGTTTAGTGAAGTATTGAGCACCACTCAACTCATCCAAGAGATCATAAATGATAGGAATGGGAAATGTGTCCTTGATGGTGAGTTTATTGAGGGCACGAAAGTAAGGACACATGCACCAAGTACCTTCTTTCTTAAGTACCATGACCACGAGGAAAGAATAAGGGTTGGTATTGGGGCGGATAGCACCCTCTTGGAGCAATTCCTGCACTATTTTCTCAATTTCATTCTTTTGGGAAAAGGGATGACAATAAGGGAGAACATTAGGAGGAAGGATGCTAGGAACAAGGGGAATCAAATGATCATGAACACCACGAGAAGGAGGAAGTCCTTAAGGCGTGGAAAAAACAACTCGATGTGTGGAAAGGATAGATTGGAGGTGAGGATGCACGGAGGGTGTCTCAACGGCTTGAATAGAATGGATTTGAGAAATAATATCGGAGTGTCCTTTCTTGAGGATATTTTTCATGCTATGGGAACTAATGATCTTAGGAGAACCAGCTGTGAGACCTTGGAATTGATNTTTCTGTCTTGGTTACGCTTTGGGTGAGACTTCTTCTCTTTGAAGGAGATAAAAATTCCAGCATTGTAGACTACTCGATGCCTTTTGTTGGTAACCTAAGAATGACCCTGGTCTGATCAATTCCATGCCAACAAAATGGTTTTGTTGTCGGGACATGCATTAAAAGGGAACCTATAGGGAGAATTATTCTGCAAATTCATAGATATCATATTCATTAGTGGTGGGAGAGAAATTGCAAGACCTTCATATGGAAAGAAGTGCATCTCAGCTGAAAATCTGTGAAAGATACATGGGAGGTAATCTTTTACTCAGAAAGATCGAGTGACTAGTACGAGATTTTCTGGGTTAAGTTCCCAGAATAACTGTTCCACTGGATAGATAGGTTCCAAGAAGCTCCAGAATTCCAAGAATGAGTCAAGAAGACCTACACTTGGGAGATAGAAAAGATCGCATCACTTCATTAGTTGGATCGTCCAGTAACGCGAGCGATCGATTTTTGGGTCAATAAAACATTAGAAGGATACATTATTGATTTTGTAGCTAAGAATCACCAATATTTTTCATGAGCAGGAGTGGATTTCAAGAAAGATGCAAGGGGAAGAATGTTGAGAGAAATCCCCCCGTGGATTAAGGTTTTATTGATGGAAGAGGGGATGCTAACTATGTCCTCAACTGAGATGGTAGCGTAAACACCCTCGCTTGGGGTGCGATGAGTTTGGCGTGGATTCATGGCCTAAGAGAGGGGATAGGGTTCTTTGAAAATGGGGGAGCAGCAAGAAATTCACTCAAGATATGAGCGAGTCTTGAAAAGAGCCACCATAGTTGAGAAGTGGTGGAGCGATAAGATAAATAAAGCAGTAAAATAGTCCGATAAGTTGCGAAAAGAAGTCGGACCAGGAGAAGTAGAGGAAGGATAGATGGAAGAGTTGTGGAAGATAAGAAGAAAGGAAAGATTGGCCAGTCAAATATTAAGTAAGAGAGAAGCGTAGAGGCAAAGAATTCCCTATGAGGGTGGAAAAGGATAAGAAGGTGTAGAAGTAAGGGAAAAGGAAGACGACATGGATATTGAAGAAGAGAGAGAACATGCAGCCCCGATGCCAAGAAAGATCAGGAATCCGACTGAAGAGACCGCTCCAAAGGATGAGAATGAGATCCCCTAGATCAAAGAAACCCGCCTAGAAGCTAGTGGCACCATCCCCNGATATAGCTATGTGACATGAGTCTGGAGTCAGAATTTTATAACATACTACTGATTTGTATCTCTGAGATTGTATCTGAGAAGATCTATTGATAATATATATGGAAGGAGCCAAAAATTTGAAATTTTTATGTCATTCTATGTGTATGGTTATGAAATTTATCTTTACAGTACTTATTTAATATTCATAAGATCAATATGCTATCTCTGTTTACAAATGATTATGCAACTTGAATGTCTTTATTTACAATATGAATGAGTTCAGATATGTTTTGTGGTTAGTCTGTCTTGCGCAAGATCATGGTGAATCTTGAAGGTTCTGGAAACCCACCTAAGTATTCTCCTTGCCCTTCCCTATTTTTCTGTCTTGGTTACGCTTTGGGTGAGACTTCTTCTCTTTGAAGGAGATAAAAATTCCAGCATTGTAGACTACTCGATGCCTTTTGTTGGTAACCTAAGAATGACCCTGGTCTGATCAATTCCATGCCAACAAAATGGTTTTGTTGTCGGGACATGCATTAAAAGGGAACCTATAGGGAGAATTATTCTGCAAATTCATAGATATCATATTCATTAGTGGTGGGAGAGAAATTGCAAGACCTTCATATGGAAAGAAGTGCATCTCAGCTGAAAATCTGTGAAAGATACATGGGAGGTAATCTTTTACTCAGAAAGATCGAGTGACTAGTACGAGATTTTCTGGGTTAAGTTCCCAGAATAACTGTTCCACTGGATAGATAGGTTCCAAGAAGCTCCAGAATTCCAAGAATGAGTCAAGAAGACCTACACTTGGGAGACAGAAAAGATCGCATCACTTCATTAGTTGGATCGTCCAGTAACGCGAGTGATCAATTTTTGGGTCAATAAAACATTAGAAGGATACATTATTGATTTTGTAGCTAAGAATCACCAATATTTTTCATGAGCAGGAGTGGATTTCAAGAAAGATGCAAGGGGAAGACTGTTGAGAGAAATCCCCCCGTGGATTAAGGTTTTATTGATGGAAGAGGGGATGCTAACTATGTCCCCAACTGAGATGGTAGCGTAAACACCCTCGCTTGGGGTGCGGTGAGTTTGGCGTGGATTCATGGCCTAAGAGAGGGGATAGGGTTCTTTGAAAATGGGGGAGCAGCAAGAAATTCACTCAAGATATGAGCGAGTCTTGAAAAGAGCCACCATAGTTGAGAAGTGGTGGAGCGATAAGATAAATAAAGCAGTAAAATAGTCCGATAAGTTGCGAAAAGAAGTCGGACCAGGAGAAGTAGAGGAAGGATAGATGGAAGAGTTGTGGAAGATAAGAAGAAAGGAAAGATTGGCCAGTCAAATATTAAGTAAGAGAGAAGCGTAGAGGCAAAGAATTCCCTATGAGGGTGGAAAAGGATAAGAAGGTGTAGAAGTAAGGGAAAAGGAAGACGACATGGATATTGAAGAAGAGAGAGAACATGCAGCCCCGATGCCAAGAAAGATCAGGAATCCGACTGAAGAGACCGCTCCAAAGGATGAGAATGAGATCCCCTAGATCAAAGAAACCCGCCTAGAAGCTAGTGGCACCATCCCCGAATCACCCATACCCCAAATGTCTTCTATACAAGTGGTAAATTCTATACTACCTTCTTATGCTATTCCTGTTCCATTACAGTCAATTAGTCAAACACAACCAGGAAGCGTGAATACTGGGAGGATATTGGGATCCCCTAGTAGATCGCAACCAGGACCGTTAGGTTTTATTTTGGTAGGAGCAGTAAGATCAGCAATGGTTGGTAACGTGGGAGGTTCGATTGCTCGATACCTAAAATTCTAGGGTAAGGGAGACGAATATGTTGAGCAACATTGGTTCTTATGCAAAGCAATCTAGCGGTCCAGAGGGACTCTGGATGCGAATAAATTGGTTGAGTTCCATACTACTTTGAGAGGTCGTGCTCTTAGATGGTATATGTAGGCCATTGATCCAGGAGTAACAAGGGTGAAAGGTCAATCATTCACACTTGACCAGGTATGAACAAATTTCATAGCGGAGTTTAAGCTACCTTAGTCAGAACAAAAATCTATGTCTGAGTTGCATGAAATTCAGCAAAGGGAAGGTGAATCGGCCTGGGAATATAGACAGAATTTTAAAGATGCTATAGGGAGGTTAGCACATCCAATTCATGAGGAAAACCAAAGAGAATGGTATATCCAGGGATTTCTACCTCCGACACATATTTCGTTAATGCAACAATGGATAGCCACTTTGACAGATACCTTAGAACAATCAATGAAGATTGAGCCATGGAAGGATATCCGAGGAGCCTAAGAGTGACCAAACCCCTAGAAGATGCAAATTTGGTGCAACTACAAGGGAAAATATCAGTGTTTGCAGAGAAGATTCAAGAATTGACGATACCCAAACCAGGATGACCGCAAGTTTGGTGTACCGGATGTTACACAGAAGGACATCTGGTGAACAAATGTCCACGGATGAGGGGAATGGGACCTCCTTCAAATCTGATGGGACCCTCACCAGGACCCATGAGAGGAGTTTCACAAGTATCCATGAATTTACCATTCTATACCCCAACCCCTTTTCATGCTTTTCCAAGTAATCAAGTAGCACCATCAGTTGAGTGTTGCAATATTTTTCGAATCCATGGGCATGGGCCAAGACAATGCCCCATTAGTCAGAAGTATTCAACAGTACCAAATATTATGCATTATGATTTTTTTTCATCTACCACACATGCTACGAATTAGTGTAGAGCGTTGGATGTACTTGTAGAAAGGCTAGATTGAACATCATTCAGAGTGAATGAAACCCCTTAGGGATCAGGAAGAGGTCGAGGAGGTGGAGATGGAGGAGATTTCATAGGAGGAAGAACCAGGGGAAGAGGAACAAGTAGATGCTAAAATTTTGATGAGAAAGGACACATGGCTAGAGATTGTCCCCATCCAAGGCGGTCATGGTGCTCTCACTGCAAAACCAATGAGAATGCAACTAAAGACTACCAAAAACTAATTGCAAATGGGAAGATTGGGTACATGAATGAGGAACTAACCTCATCATTTTAGAGATAAAGAGAGTTATTAGAGGACAACTTCCAAACCTTCATATCGTTACTCGAGGAGGGGAAAAGATTGGCGCAGATGCTAACAATTTACCTCAGATACAGAAAGAAACACCTAAGGAGGACATGTATGATCCTATGAAACATAAGCTATTCTTTAAAATTTCCAGAGAAGTATTTCAAAATATACCATGCCCTGATATGCAAGAGAAACCCCCTCATCCTATTGTTTACCCTAGGATCATGCAAGTCCCTGCTTCACCCCTACGCCCAAAAACCCTATAGTCCCGATGAGACAACCTGAGAATCCAAAAAATATAGTTGACCTTTGGTTTCAGTTATTTTCTAATATTCTTGGGAATGACCAATTGATGGAAAAGTTGCACAATGCATTGTACCTAGTCCTAAGAATTGAAGAATCTCTAGAAATGAGAATAAGGACTAATCTTCCTGAGAATAATACTCAGAGAGTGTAGAGAAGGAAAGTACGAACTGGAAAAGAGTTTAGATTAGCAACCCAACTAGATGAATTTGAGATTAAGGATGTTATGTTAGATCTAGGATCTGATGTTAATATACTGCCTAAAAATACTTGGGAAGACTTAGGAAAACCCTAGTTGATGTATTCCCCAATCTAGCTAATAATGGCCAATTAGTATTGTATTTTTCCAATAGGAAGACTGGAGAATGTGGAAATAGATGTTGCGGGAGTGAATATTGTAGCTGGTTTTGAGGTGATCAAAATCATGGGGGATAAGGACCCTTATCCTGCACTACTCATTATTGATTGGAATTATGACAACTATGCGTTGATTGACCTAAATAAATACATTATGACATTTGAGGTAGTTGGAATAAAAGTAGTTCAACTCTTGGATCCATATGTAGTCCCTCAGTACACGGAGCCAACGGACAACAATATGGATGGAGAATACTTGGATCAGTTGTACATTGTAACAACGGGAATGAGAGAAGAGTACATAAATCCTATTGTCGATGGGTCAGTAAATTGGAGGAGCATACAATCAACGGACGAAGATTCAGAACTGGCATTTGAAAGTTGGTAGCAAGGATCATATGAAAGATTCTCAAGAAGATGCGCAACTGTCAGAGAAACTATATGGGTTGGAAACGAGGTCTGAGAACACCTGATATATGATGGTACCTTAGAACTTGATAGTTTTCTAGTCAGCATGGAAGAAAAGATAGCGGAGTATCAAAGGATCTCAATGTTGGATTTATCCCTCCAAGACAACCCTACCAGATGGTGGACCAATCAAAAATCCTTAGTTGATAATTGGGACGATGTGAAGCAAGCAATCAGATATATATTTCAAGACAAGGAGCAGTTGGAATCAGGGATGCAAATGGATTTCCAAGTTGCACAATTGTCCAATGGACAGTCAGATCCTAAAACACATATTGAACAATGCGTGAAACAATGGCAAGTTGTAGAAATACCATCTCTCTTCTAGGTTCAAGTATTTCCCCATTCTAGGTCCAATTCTGAAAGCTTGGTACATGCATGAAGAAACCAGAAGATAGACCAACGATTGAAAAATGTTGGAAAAAAAAAATTCAAGGACTTCGCATTTACAAGTAAGTACTCTGAGCTTAAAGTAGTCCTACAAATAATTAAAGAATTCATTTTTTCAGATACTCGTGAACGGAAGTCAGACTTAGTGGTATGCGTAAGGCATAACCAAGAACTTCACCTAGACTCGGCAAAGAGACCTATAGAATGCTATAAAATTGAGAAGGATTTGGAAATCCCAGATCATTTAGAAGAATTGAGAAACTTAGCCATTAAGGAAACAGAAGGAAGAAGATAAATCCAAAACATCATACCCAACCAGATTGATGGTTCTTATAATTATACATTGAAGTTGYGCAAAGTCAATATAGGGACCACATAGAAACTTAAGATAGCTATGGTGGGAGATTATTGGGATGAGAAAAATAGCCAAGAAATACATATCCTATTGTGAGAGTATGAGGACTTGTTCCCAACAACATTTTTAGAGCTAAATGGGATGAAAGGAACTATGGGAGAAATGAAAATTGAACTAAAACCAGGATCAAAGCTTGTAAGGCATAGACCATATCTCCTTAACCTTAGAGTGAAAAAGAAGGTTAAGAGGGAAATAGATAAGATGTTGGAAGTTGTACTCATTTTTTAAATGGAAGAAGAAAAATGGGTTATCCCAATAGTCATCCAGAGCAAGAAAGGCACAAAGGACATTAGGTTCTATGTGTACTACAAAAGCCTTAACTATGCTTGTGTGCATGACCCTTTCCCAACACCTATTACTGATGAGGTGCTAGAAAAGGTTGCGGGGAAAGAATCTTACTCATTTACAGATGGATTTTGGGGGTATCACCAAGTAAGGATTGTTGAAGAAGACAAAAA
>JZKD02S1381865.1:0-11397 GCA_000966675.3 Picea glauca | reverse complement strand
TCTAATCTTGATCACTTTCATCACATGGGAGATGCTAGAAGGTGCGACTTTCCTGGACATCGAGCCCTTTGAACCTCTGGTTCCAAAGCTCAGTACACTGTGGTATTCCAGTGACATGAACAAGCAATGGAAATCAAATGTCATATTCCACACATATGACAACCAGCTAAACATAGCCATCCAGTGCAAGCCTCACATCACGCCAAATACTCTCCACATGTTTCGGCCTCTAATGAAATTTAGTGTGGACCACCATTTCATTTATATTACAACACGCACTGACGAGTACAAGAAACAAAATCAGTCTTACTACAATTTGAATAAGGAGGACTTAGAAGATATTACTAAAGACTGGTCGACAGACCTCCTCATTCTAGTAGATCCTACGGATATGTCTGACATTAATAGTCTAGAATCAACGCATGACACACCTGGACACAACAAGACAAAGAAAAATGAATAATCCCAAGATGTAAGTAGTACCACAATGAATACTTCTTCCATATCACTCGCACAAGGAGGAGATGGTGAAGAGATAGATGGTGTAGAAGTTGAACAAAAGAAAGGCAAGGTTACACCACCTAGAGACAAGGAGGATCCCTTGAAGAAAAGGAAGGTCCCCCCCCCGAAGCCTTCTTCTCGGAAGAAATCGAAAGCCTCTATGAACAAAATGTAGACTACCCTCACCTCAGATGACTTCGACTTCATCGTAGCAGCACTAAATGATGCTTCACTGGAGATAGAAGATAAGTAAGAGGCTCAGCAGGAGGAGATATACAATCAAATTAAGGTTGAACTTCAAGGGGTGCAGTAGGCACTATAGTCCAGCTGCACAGTTTCCACCATGCTTCTGCCATTGGAAACACCAGAAATAGGAGATAAGTCATCTCAACTCCACCGTATTGATGATACAGTCGAAGATCTCCTTCGACGAGCACAGGAGGAAATTGTGCAAGCCACCTAGGCTTTAGCACAAGTACACGAATACCTTCTAGAAAAATGCAGTGCTGCAGAATGGGAAAAGATTTCTTTCCAAGAATAGTGGGATGAAGAAAGAGAACAACTGCAACAAAGAAAGGAACAGTTTCTTGCAGAGCAACTCAAAGTAAAGGAAAGGGCCAACAGATCATTTCACTCTATGACAGTTATAGAAGTAAAATCCAAAGAGACAGTCCCATAGAAGGTGTCACAACTTGAATAAGTGATTCAACAACTACAACAACGCATAGAATATATAGAGCTATGTGCAGTGCCTGAGACCCCGGTTCAATATGATGCTTTCTAAGTTATGTTATTTACAGGTCATCTCACCATTTTATCAATAAAAAATTTCTAGAATGATTTAGACCATGAAATTGGGAGGCCATTGAGGAAACATATCCAAGTATCTTTGGTACGAATTTAATGTTGTGGGTCATTGTATTTTTGGAGTTACACTCCGCGGAAAATAGGTTTTGTGGCTAGTCCTGAAACTAGTCTAAAACAGGTGTTTCGGGAAAAAACGTCATAACTTCTTCATAATAGATCCAAATTTAGTAAGAACAAATGTGTTGGTTAGAGTACAATATTTAGTATTCTGTGTACAATTTTCATATCCATACAAAAAATATTCCATGTGGGGCACGCTCTACAAGTTCGCTCTCTAGAATAAGCCAAAATTCAACAAGGTATGCCATTTTTTCTATAACTCCTTTTCTAAGAGGTTCCAAGTAGTGACACATGGAGGCATTGCATAAACACACTGAATAATATTGTTTACTATTTTCAGATATTTATTCATTACAGGTACATAGTTATGATTATTTCAAGTTAGGGTTGTTGACTAATCCAAAACTAGTCATGTGAGACTAAAGTAAAGTTTGATGAAAATTATAGTCTCTTATTGTTAAAGTTAAGGAATGTTTGCAGGTATGTGATATATACACCAGGTCTATTATAGAGTTACAAATCATATTTGGATGATGAAATTAATGAAGTATTTTGGTTGAGGTTGAGGTACATGTTGCTGCATGGTTGATGCACTTGTTTATGGTACAGGTTGAGGTACAAGTTGATGCATGGTTCAGGTTATTGGTACATGTGTTTTGGCACAGGTTGATTGGTACAGGTTTATAGCAGTATACCTCACAGTGATAGTGTGATAGTGGTTCCATCATTCTACTTATATGTTAGGGCATTTGGATAGGGTAAGGACAAGTGGTTGTAGCCACCTTCTAGTTGTAGTCGGAGAACATAGGGGGTTGTATCCTCCTTTTGGTTTTAGCCACCTTCTAGTTGTAGCCAGAGAACATAGGGGGTTGTATCCTCCTTTTGGTTGTAGCCATAGAATTGGGAACTTGGATATTCCCTGAGGTTATAGACTGAGAAAATAGGGGGTTGGACCCTCCTTCCAGTTGCAACTGGAAAACAAAGGAAGTTGGTGCATCCAATGAATGTAATTCTTGAAGACATATAAGAAAAAGAATTATGTGGTTTTCTCCCACTTTGGGTTTCCACGTTAAAACACTCATGTACTATGTATGTGTATGATTGTTCATTTGTTCATTTTTATTTACTCTGCAAATATTGGATGATAATGCTACATTGATATAAAAATTGCATTATATGGTTAAAAAGGATTAGATTGCTTAATTAATGATTCACCCCCCCCCCCTCTCAATAATCCAACACATTGATAGTTAAGGTCATAATCCTTAAGGTGAGAGTAATCTTCCCTTTTGTAATTTCTRAATTTCATGAAATGAAAGAGTTATTGCTCATGTGCATGGTTCCAAGCATTCAAGTGATCTGATTGCTTTCAAGCAACACTCACCACCTGGGAAGGGCCCCTCAGAGTGAGTCAATGTTGAAATATTTCATTTACTTAATAGTTAGATTTTATTTCGTTTACATTTTAAAATTTGTGTTCATGTCTAATTTGATTTTTTTATAGAGATCATGCTTGATTGTAATTTAAATTTCATTTTATGAATTCATGCTTAACAAACACACATATTTCATTGTGTGCGTTATTTTTTAAGCTATAATCATTGATTGGATTGTTAAATTTTGATTGATCTTCAATGATTTTATTCAAAATAGAGAATATAAAACACATTAAATTCCTAGTCATTAATTAAAGATCTATGGTATGAAGTGTTTCCATGAAACAAATTATGAGATTTTCATAGTTAGTTATTGAAAAGATAAACCATAACTTTCTCATGCGATGATTTGATTATTCTCATTACACTTCATCACATTTAGATCACAGGTTTGATTTCATTACTTTGAGGATTTTAAGTAAGATGTTAGAACTCTGATTTTATAAAAAAAATTCATAGAGCTCTCAATAAATTTCTTTCTCGGGCATTTTGAAATACAAAATCAAGAAATAATCCCAATAAATCTGAATCGAATTGTAATGATTATAGATTAGCCTGCAACACAAATTCCACAACCAGATCTAATTTTTAATTTGCAAATTGGTTCAGCATTAAATAAGAGGGAAAAAAATTGGGTTTGA
The DNA here is from genome assembly GCA_000966675.3 of Picea glauca. Lineage (NCBI taxonomy): Eukaryota > Viridiplantae > Streptophyta > Pinopsida > Pinales > Pinaceae > Picea > Picea glauca. The sequence goes on along the minus strand of JZKD02S1381865.1, from coordinate 7,892 downwards.
GCAAAGAGAATCATCAAAGCATACATATAAACATAGAAGTATTTATTGTCATTAAATGAATTGATTATCATTTATATACACTGGGACACATCAAAATTCTGACAAGGAAACTTGATGGAATAGAGTTGAAAGTTAGTTTGACTAAGATTTTAGAGTGATTGGGTATTATGATAAGTCATTATTTTAAGGGTATGGTTGAAGAGTTAGTACTTTGTTTTAGATATTATTTGATTGAGTACTCAGTTTGTATAAGTGGTTTGTCTTACAAGTTTAATTACTAGCTTTCAGATTTCAAGTTGAGTTGAGAAATCTTAGTAATTTATTTTATTTCTGTTTGAAATTCAAGTTGAGGGTACTCTGTTTACAACACATTTGGTTTCATTATATATTTTGGGTACCAATTTGCATTACAATTTCTTTTATAAATTTCATAAATTTAGTTGATTAAGTGAATCTTAGGTGTTGATTGAGTTTGATGTTTTGAGTTTCCCGCACTTAGTTTTTATTTCCTGTGCCTTTGGATTTCTTGTACTTTAATTTTCTCATAGCTTCAATCACCACCAGATAGATTAGAGGTTTAACTCGTGAGATATGGCCTCCTCACATTTGAATTCTTCCTAAGGTGTTAGTTTCTATCACGAATTTCATTTTTGTTTTCTTGTTTCTTTTATTGCATATAAGTGTGGATCCGCTATAGGAAATAATCATTGAAGGAGAAAAAACTTAATTAAGTTACTCAAGATTAATCACACGAACATCACCCTGAGTGCATGAAAGATTGTGATCTAATCTTTTATAGCACTAAGATATTCCTACATCCCAGTGATGAATCCTTAGTGTTAATTTCCTGCAGTGTGGGTTTGAAGATTGTTTTGTCGGCTTTAGATTAGGCTAGACTAGGCTCTAATCTTGCATTTCCTGTGCCTGCACTTCGAATCTTATGAGCCCTGATTGATAATTAAATGTGGGAATTAATAGTGCATATATTTAGCCCAACAATGATAGTCTCCTTGTCCCATTAGTCTCTGGTAATAGCCATTTTGGGTGCTTCTTTAGTGTTGCTATTATGCTTCTTTTTCTTAATCCGACGATCATAGTCTGTCAGATCCATATCTTTCACCCTTCATTTAATAAAGAACTCATTATTGTATTCCATTATCTATATCCCCTGAGGATCATTTTCACTCATGCCATCCATCTCAACCTTATAGTAGTGGATGGTATATTTCATCTTGGCCACTATTTGATGGTACAAATAGACCACTTTTTTTGTGACATCCTTTGGACAATGGTGAAATATAAAGTCCTTAATCTTGAGGAGGGCCTCCCTTTGATCCAAATTATCTCCTGTGAATTGTAATGTAGAGAATTTTTTTTAACTTACATTGACCCAATATGTCCTCTACCTCTGTATATCCTCATCAATATACCAACTCTTAAGAATTGTTATTGCATAATCTATAAATTGGACAAAGCCCAACCCAATCCATGAGAGCGCGAAGACTATGGGAGTACCTACCCACTGTCACCTTAGATATACACTCCCCTCACATTAGTGATGATGAAATCACTGCAAGGGAGGAATCTTGATGACTCTATGTGGATTGATATGGAAAGTGAATCATGATGAGTGAAACCCCTATAGGTCAAGCTTGGAGGTAAAGAATGGCTTGGAAAAGCATCTTTTGAAAGGGTATATGGTCTCCAAGTGCTTTGTACATGAAAAACATGTTGGGCAACTGAGAGGGGGGGTGAATCATTTGTTACTGAGCTTAAACAATTATGCTTCTTTTTAAAACTCTTTGCAGAAACACTCAATGATGATCACAATAATGCAGAGAAATAAACACAGGAACATTCAGCATCAGTCACATATATGAGAAACACAGAGACAGATATTTTCCGAGGAAACCCATGCAGGGTAAAAACCTCTTTTATTTTATATGATAATTAATGATTACATTCTTTACAGTATCATACATATGAGCACCAACTCATAATGAGGCTAATACCTCAGCTTTGCAAGATGCAAATTGCTGAGAGCACCAACTCTCTATTTTCTCTAGCACCAACTAGAAGGAAGCACCGACTCCCTGGTTTCTCTAGCACCAACTAGAAGGAAGCACCAACTCCCTGTGTTCAAGCACCCACTTGAACCTCTGAGGACAACAGTCCTCCCTAGCACCTCGCAACCACCCTGAAATATAAATATTTGCTTCTGAAATTACAGTGATATAATGTACAACAATGGCTTACCCGACTTATCACTGTTCTACTGCATCTCGTTGCTCTTTTTTCCACACTGCCTTTCTGCACATATCACTTGCGCTGTCTGGTCTTTTGCTTTTTATGCTCTGTGCACCATCTCCATTCTCTGCACAGTTCCTCTTCTGTGCTTATTCAACTGCTGCACTATGATCCTTCTTCACACCTGAATCACCTTTACCAACCACAATCACACCAACCTCCAACAACAATATCAATAACAACAACCCCTTCTCTTCTCTGTACTGTGTATTTATATCTTCTGTGCACCTTGTGCATGCAATATTCTCCATTCCTCTGCATGCTCCAACCACGCCAATCTTCTCCACCTCTCGAGTGCTCTGCGTGATCTTCATCGTAACTCTTCAGCTTCTGTGGTCGTTTTCCCAAGTGTCTTCTAATCCTCTGGTTGAAACCATCAGTGGTTTCTGGTAGTTTTATCGTTGCATGCAATAATAGCCCTGCGATCAATACTTGATCCAACGGTTCAAATCCAATCGAGATTTCATATATCGTGATTTCGACACTCTTGGCATTCATAGTTTTAGTCACTTACAAATCCCGATCCCCGAAACTCCGATGTGGAGCTTATCCAGACTGACTCCTTCTCTTCCCGTGACCAAGGGCTGTGACCACAGTCTTATGTCTCTCCATATTGCGATTCGCAAAACTCCGACACGGAGTTGAACCAACAGTCGAGATATGAACTTGTTTCAATGGCCACGATTGGATCGTTATATTGCACATTGCGAAATCGGGATTCTTGTTGTATTGAGTTCTTTCCATTTTGAATTTGTGATCCTTGAAACTCCAATATGGAGTTACATCTATGGTCCTGATCATTTTTGGATCTGACAGTCCAGATTCACTCGCGATTTCACATATCGCGAAATCAGGACTCTCGTTGCATTGTGTTCTTTGCCTCATGAATTTGCAATCCCCGAAACTATGATACGGGCTGTGATCAACAGTCTTGATCAACACTTGATCCTATGGCTTAGATCATTTCGCGATTTCACATATCGCGAAATTGACATTGTTGATGCAATGATTTCTTTGCCTCTCGAATTCGCGATCCGCGAAACTCCGATACAGACTTGAATCAACAGTCTAGATGCGATATTTATACAGTGACTGCGATTAAATCATGAAATCGCTCATCGTGAAATCAACATTCCTGATGTCAAGTGACTTTTTCATTTCAAAGTCCTGATCCCCGACGCCTCTCCATTGACTGGAATCAACGATTTAGATTTAACCTTAATCTAACGGCTCAGATTACATCGCGATATCGCATATCACGAAATCGACATTCCTGATGTCAAGTGACTTTGCCATTTCAAAGTCCCGATCCCCGATACTCTGCTGATGTCACACATGGTTTGACACGTGTTACATACTGCCACATGTTACATACTTCCACGTGTCACTTTGATTCGTGACTTACATGTGCCTGAAGTGTTGAATCTTCCTGACACCTGTCATTACCTGGTTGTGCCATGTGTCCCTAGTTGATGTGGTCTATTGTCGTGAGTTGGATCAACAGTCTAGATCACATGTTGATCTGACGGTTCAGGTTCAGTCAGGATTTCTTTCATCGTGATTTCGAGGTTTCTGTTGTAATTGTTCACGGGACTCGTGAAACTCCGATTCCTGATTCTGCGATGAAGCCTCCTGTCGAGCTTCTCCCGGTGGAGCCCAATTGCTTCCATGCGTCCTTCCAAATGGATTGTCCCGATTATGTTGGGATATCGAGACTTTCAATGTCCTGGTTCTCACGACCTTGAGAATTCTGATCTCCCGATGACTTATCTCCCTCACAGCTTCTGTAGATTTGACAGTTGTCGGCCTTTCGGGAAATTTGAATGGGATCCAACGATCACTGGATCTCTGTCTTCCTTCTCTTCTGCACACTCCTATATCTTGAGCTTTGGTGCATGCGTTTCCCTCAATGTTGTTCCTCCTGAGATTTCACGTCCAAATCCCCAAGGGATTTTATCCTTCTTATCCTGCCATCTCCACTATTGTACTTGCCATCAATGACAAGCATACGCTACTTGTTAAACTTTTTCCAACAATCTCCCCCTTTGGCATTGATGGCAACTACAACACCCGAATTCTTTTCTCCCCCTTTGACATCAATGTTAAATAAGAGATATGCTCCCCCTGAGCTATTGTAGTAAATTTAGGATACATTAGATAATCAAACAATACAAATCTCCCCCTAACAGGATGGACTCTTTTAGGTGGAAAACGAAATGACACCCAGCTTCTGTCTGAGATATTCAAACGGTGTCTTGGCTAGGGTCTTAGTAAAGATGTCTGCAATTTGTTCTGAAGTGGGAATGTAATGGACCTGAACAATCTGATTGGTGACCTACTCTCTTAGAAAATGATATTTTATGGGAATATGTTTTGTCTTGNATCATGATGAGTGAAACCCCTATAGGTCAAGCTTGGAGGTAAAGAATGGCTTGGAAAAGCATCTTTTGAAAGGGTATATGGTCTCCAAGTGCTTTGTACATGAAAAACATGTTGGACAACTGAGAGGGGGGATGAATCATTTGTTACTGAGCTTAAACAATTATGCTTCTTTTTAAAACTCTTTGCAGAAACACTCAATGATGATCACAATAATGCAGAGAAATAAACACAGGCACATTCAACATCAGTCACATATATGAGAAACACAGAGACAGATATTTTCCAAGGAAACCCATGCAGGGTAAAAACCTCTTTTATTTTATATGATAATTAATGATTACATTCTTTACAGTATCATACATATGAGCACCAACTCATAATGAGGCTACAACCTCAGCTTTGCAAGATGCAAATTGTTGAGAGCACCAACTCTCTATTTTCTCTAGCACCAACTAGAAGGAAGCACCGACTCCCTGGTTTCTCTAGCACCAACTAGAAGGAAGCACCAACTCCCTGTGTTCAAGCACCCACTTGAACCTCTGAGGACAACAGTCCTCCCTAGCACCTCGCAACCACCCTGAAATATAAATCTTTGCTTCTGAAATTACAGTGATATAATTGACAACAATGGCTTACCCGACTTATCACTGTTCTGCTGCATCTCATTGCTCTTTTTGCCACACTGCCTTTCTGCACATATCACTTGCGCTGTCTGGTCTTTTTCTTTTTATGCTCTGTGCACCATCTCCATTCTCTGCATAGTTCCTCTTCTGTGCTTATTCAACTGCTGCACTTTGATCCTTCTTCACACCTGAATCACCTTTACCAACCACAATCACACCAACCTCCAACAACAATAGCAATAAAAACAACCCCTTCTCTTCTCTGTACTATGTATTTATATCTTCTGTGCACCTTGTGCATGCAATATTCTCCATTCCTCTGCATGCTCCAACCACGCCAATCTTCTCCACCTCTCGAGTGCTCTGCATGATCTTCATCGTAACTCTTCAGCTTCTGTGGTCGTTTTCCCAAGTGTCTTCTAATCCTCTGGTTGAAACCATCAGTGGTTTCTGGTAGTTTTATTGTTGCATGCAACAATAGCCCTGCGATCAATACTTGATCCAACAGTTCAGATCCAATCGAGATTTCATATATCGTGATTTCGACACTCTTGGAATTCATAGTTTTAGTCACTTACAAATCCAGATCCCCGAAACTCCGATGTGGAGCTTATCCAGATTGACTCCTTCTCTTCCCGTGACCAAGGGCTGTGACCACAGCCTTATGTCTCTCCATATTTCGATTCACGAAACTCCGACACGGAGTTGAACCAACAGTCGAGATATGAACTTGTTTCAACGGCCACGATTGGATCGTTATATTGCACATCGCGAAATCAGGATTCTTGTTGTATTGAGTTCTTTCCATTTTGAATTCGTGATCCCTGAAACTCCAATATGGAGTTACATCTACGGTCCTGATCATTTTTGGATCTGACAGTCCAGATTCACTCGCGATTTCACATATCGCGAAATCAGGACTCTCGTTGCATTGTGTTCTTTGCCTCATGAATTTGCGATCCCCGAAACTATGATACGGGCTGTGATCAACAGTCTTGATCAACACTTGATCCTATGGCTCAGATCATTTCACGATTTCACATATCGCGAAATCGACATTGTTGATGCAATGATTTCTTTGCCTCTCGAATTCGCGATCCACGAAACTCCGATACAGACTTGAATCAACAGTCTAGATGCGATCTTTATACAGTGACTGCGATTAAATCATGAAATCGCTCATCGTGAAATCGACATTCCTGATGTCAAGTGACTTTTTCATTTCAAAGTCCTGATCCCCGACGCCTCTCCATTGACTGGAATCAACGATTTAGATTTAACCTTAATCTAACGGCTCAGATTACATCGCGATATCGCATATCACGAAATCGACATTCCTGATGTCAAGTGACTTTGTCATTTCAAAGTCCCGATCCCCGATACTCTGCTGATGTCACACATGGTTTGACACGTGTTACATACTGCCACATGTCACTTTGATTTGTGACTTACATGTGCCTGAAGTGTTGAATCTGCCTGACACCTGTCATTACCTGGTTGTGCCATGTGTCCCTAGCTGATGTGGTCTGTTGTTGTGAGTTGGATCAACGGTCTAGATCACATGTTGATCTGACGGTTCAGGTTCAGTCAGGATTTCTTTCATCGTGATTTCGAGGTTTCTGTTGTAATTGTTCACGGGACTCGTGAAACTCCGATTCCCGATTCTGCGATGAAGCCTCCTGTCGAGCTTCTCCCGGTGGCGCCCAATTGCTGCCATGCGTCCTTCCAAATAGATTGTCCCGATTATGTTGGGATATCGAGACTTTAAATGTCCTGGTTCTCACGACCTTGAGAATTCTGATCTCCCGATGACTTATCTCCCTCACAGCTTCTGTAGATCTGACGACTTTCGGCCTTTCGGGAAATTTGAATGGGATCCAACGGTCACTGGATATTTGTCTTCCTTCTCTTCTGCAAACTCCTATATCTTGAGCTTTGGTGCATGCGTTTTCCTCAATGTTGTTCCGCCTGAGCTTTCACATCCAAATCCCCAAGGGATTTTATCCTTCTTATCCTGCCATCTCCACTATTCTACTTGCCATCAATGACAAGCATACGCTACTTGTTAAACTTTTTCCAACAATCTCCCCCTTTGGCATTGATGGCAACTACAACACCCGAATTCTTTTCTCCCCCTTTGACATCAATGTTAAAGAAGAGATATGCTCCCCCTGAGCTATTGTAGTAAATGTAGGAGACATTAGATAATCAAACAATACAAATCTCCCCCTAACAGGATGGACTCTTTTAGGTGGAAAACGAAATGACACCCAGCTTCTGTCTGAGATATTCAAACGGTGTCTTGGATAGGGTCTTAGTAAAGATGTCTGCAATTTGTTCTGAAGTGGGAATGTAATGGACCTGAACAATCTGATTGGTGACCTACTCTCTCAGAAAATGATATTTTATGGGAATACGTTTTGTCTTGGAGTGGAGGACAAGATTTTTAGACACACCGATGGGATTTGTGTTATCACAATGAATTGGGATCGGTGCAGTATATTTTACCTCTAAGTCTGCAAGTGTCTGAATCATCCATAATACCTGTGTGCAACAGGTAGCAGCAGCAATGTACTCTGC
>JZKD02S1381854.1:0-11397 GCA_000966675.3 Picea glauca | reverse complement strand
AAATATCTTAGCCTGTAAATTGTTAAGAAAATTCCACAAAGACAAAGTACCAGCAGGAGTCATCGCAGTTGCAGCTCAATGCACAGAAGGCACCTTCATGAGTTGGGTGCCTTATATATTAAACTTGTTTCAAGTGGACTGCAAGGATACCCAATACCTCAGTACATATTTTCATTACTCATGGCTACTTACCCTCATAGCCTTCATGGGATGGTGGGAACCAGAGTATGTAGTGTTTACTACTAGACCACAGCCAGCAGGAGCGAGATATTTGTTACTGAGATCTGGGCCATAGACCAGGCATAAGAGGGAAAATGGAATCATCTTTGAAGCATACCTACAGAACATACAGGAATCTATTATCCGATCATGGAGAATAACACCAGAGGTTTTCGCACGATATGGGGACATCGCTAACTTCTGGGCTACTCGTCAAGCCATGTGGATACAACCAAGATAGGATCCAGATAGATAGTGGCTACCCATGCACTACTGCATCACAAAAGGTGATATAGGCATGGTCATCAGTGAATGTCTTGACGCATGGAGGATCCCATCCATTCCCTGGGAAGTACCAAAAGGACCCACAGTAGGAGAAGTAGCGCGGGAGGAAACACAACCTCCACAAATCCCAGTACCCAAGAAACCAAGGATGGGCCAAAAAAAGTCGACTCAGGAAAATGAAGGGTCGAAGCAGATAGGAACCCAGAAGGGGCAGAAAGATACCAACATACATCTAAAGCAAGCTAAGGGAGCATAGGAGACCGCCACAAATCCCAACACACAGGAACCAGGGGGAACTAAGAGACTAACTGTACAGGTAGAATGTGCACGCAAGAAATCAAAGGCACAATGAGCATCATTGGACTACATGATCATGGAGGATGATGGATAAATTCTCACCAAAATGGTCCAGGATTACCTAGCAGAAGACTTTGATCACGCAGCACATCACAGGAATAATCTTCAAAAAGAGCTGGAAGAAATGGGACAGCTCCTCAGGACACTTGGAGAGGCCCAGAGAGAAAGTAGCAGCAGAGTCATAGAGTCGTCAACAACACAAACCAACGAAAGAGTGGAGGTAGAAGAACAAGACCCAGTCCTCCCAATGCCACACGCACATGCAATGGTCTACATAAAAACGAGCATGCTACAAATGGATGAAATCATGGGATAGACACCACTGAAGGATTTGGACCACATCCAATTGGCCTTGACATCGATGCCATCAAGGGAACTATACAAGTTGCAGGTTAGCGTCGACCATGAGATTCAGTCTTGGGCACATAAAAATTTAGTCAAACTATAGAAAGCAACAAAGCAGCGGAAAGCGCTGGAAAAATATTGTGAACAAGCCAAATCTGAAACTGAGGAGGAGACAAAAACACAGGAATGAATTGGAATGAAAAGTGGGTGAAATTTTTGGGAAACTTCCAAGAACTACGCAAGGAAACAAACTCCGAGCCGCGGAAAAGATCGACCAGATTGCACAGGAAATTGCTCGATACCAGAAGGAGATCAAGGATCTCCAGGAACAGCTAACACCAATAACTCCACTGGCAGTAAAGGAGAAAAGGAGGCAGGCAACAACAACGCAACTATAGGAGATGTAGAAATAGGTTAGCACGATAGCTGACTTGCTCAAGAAAGTAGCGCAGCTTTGGACAAGATTGGAGGAGGATCCAAAGGTTCAATGCTAGGACAAGGAAGAGGAAAGGATCAATGCAGTGATCTAAGAACTCAAATAGAGGCAAAAGACCATACAAATCCCAGAACACATCAAGGGGACACAAGAGCTAAAGAAGATGCAGGTAGAACTTATCACTGCGCAAACACAGAAACAAGAGCGTCGGGCTTAAATAGAACCACTACAGGAACGGGTAGTAGAAGTACTCGCATAGGTAGAAGTAGCTAGAACACAGATGGAATAGACATAGGTAGAATGTGTAGGATTACTAAGCGACGAAGTAGAAGTTCAGGTAGTGGATACCATTAAGGAGAGGACCGCGTAGGCACTGAAAAAAGTAGCATAGATGAGGGAAAAGTTCCAAACGATCACCGAGGAGATTGAGGCAACTCAGAAAGACTAGGTGACTTGGGATGAGTCACATGTTAGTGTTGGGGCTTGTTGGCAGCAGGCCGAAGTGGTAAAGAAAGTGTGCACAACGAAGAATGACAGCTGGAAGAGCAATCGTGGGAAAGAAAGTGTTCAAGAGGAAAGCGAAAATTGGCAAGAATCATAGCACGCGCACATGCAAGAACGAGGCGACAGCTAGAAGGAAGCAAAGCACGCATGCAGAGAAGGAAGACCTAACGACAGTAGGGTTAGGGTTTTTGTAAGGTTCCTTGTAAATGGATGAAGAGCCCGATAGATATAAATATAGATACGCAGGTATCAGAGAGAGGTTCGATGAGGTTCGGTTCGCTACTTTTGTAGAGGTTGATGTGATATGTAATGAACTACTTTTGTAAAGCGATTGAACTAGAGCGGAGGGGAGGAGGTAGATCATGAGGATTAGATCATGGGATGAGGATCCTGGTGTGATCTAGTTTGCCTCATATAGATCCTACCCAACTGAGGAGAGTTGTAGGAACGTGGTGCGAGAATTGCAGAACTACCATAATAAGAGAGTCAAGAGCCAAATCTTTGTGGACATAGTCCAAGAGGGGGTGAACCACGGCAATACTTGTGTAATGTGATGAATGCATGCATATCTTTGTCATATTGTTAGTAGTCAAAAGTTGTGTGTAATGAATGAATGAGTTATTATATTGCTTGGTTAATTACTGTTGAATATCAAGAAAAGATGTCGGGAGGTTAAACTATAATAGAGAATAACAGTAGTTTGTAATACAAGTTAGAATAAATGGCTCAGAATACAGATCCCATATCTCATACTCAATCCTAGACTGTAAACACCTGAGTCTTACAGCCACCCATTTAAAGCTATCTTGGGTGAGACTACACAGTGCCTTCTGTGTACTGTGTTGCCTTCTAGTTTACCAAAAGGGCCGATAGTTTTAGGCTTTGTTGGTACCCTAAAAGATATGAACCCTGGGTCAACAACGCAGGTAGTAGGGAAGAGTCATTCAAGTAATCCAACAATTACCAAAACCCTAACCCTAATGTCGTTAGGTATTCCATGCATGCGTGCATGTTGTTCTTCCTTCCAGTTGTCTCTTTCCTCGTGCATGCCTTCTTTCCCAAAATCGCCTTGCTTTTCACTTCGCCTACTTCCAACAGGACCCCAACACTGATAGGTGGCTCGTCCTAAGCCACCTAACCTTTGCGTGCTTCATCGATCTCCCTGGTGATCTCTCGGAACTTCTCCTTGAGATATGTTTCTTGTGTTTGTGCCTGCACGGTCTTATCCTTGAGTGTATCTACTATCTGGACTGCAATTTTGTCACTGATCAATCCTGCACACTCTGTCTGGGTCTGTGCTATATGTGTCTTGGCTTCCTCTGGTTGTGCAATGACTTTTGCTACTTTCATTTGAAGCGGTTCCATTTGATCCTGACGCTCCTTTTTCATTGTTTTCATAGTGGTGAGTTCTGCCTATGGTTTCTTCATATCATGTGCCCCTTTGACGCGCTCCATGATGGGCATTGTCTTCTACCTCTACTTGAGGTCCTGGATGGTTGTGCTTATCCTTTCTTCTTCCTTGTCCCATTGTTGGACCTGTTGATCCTCTTCTAGCTTTGTCTAAAGATGTGTTGCTTGATCGAACAAGTCAGTTGTTGCATTGACCTGTTTCTCTATCTCCTATAGCTGCTATGTTGCCTCCTGCTTCCTTTGATCCCTTACCTCTGGTGGAGTGGTAGTTGTGAGTTGCTCGCAGAGATTCTCAATCTCCTTCTAATATTGATCGATTGTCTGCGCAATCTGATCAATATTCTTTGTGGCTGTGAGTTCGTCCCTCTGCACAGTCTGTGGAATCTTCTCATAAGTTTTGGCCACTTTTCATTCCAATCCATTCACGCTCTCCCTATCCTCTTGGGTCTTGACCTTAGCCTTCTCACATATTAATTCCAATGCATCCCGCTTCTCTATTGCCTGTTGTAGCTCGGATAAGTCTATAAGTGCACGAGACTATACCTCTTGGGTAATGCTAACCTGTAATTCGTGTAGAGCTTTAGATGGTATCTTCGAAAATACCAGCTGGAGTTGAGCTAAGTACTTTAGGGGTGTTTTCCCCATGATCTCGTCCATGCACAGCATGATGGGTGTAATGTGGAATTTTTCACTTGGCTGCAATATTGTGTGAATTGTATCTCGCTCCCTTGCTTTAGGTTCTTCTCCTGTCTGGAATGTTGGCAGCCCTTCTCCTATGTTGATGCTCGCTTCCTGCGCTTCCCCGATCTACTTGAGGAATTGTCACATGTCTACCAACTCCTCTTGAATTATGTCCCTATGGCACACAACATTCTCAAAATATTCAGATGTACGATCCTAAACCATTTGGGCTATCATATCTACATCTTCTTCCGTGATCATGTAATCTAGAGGTGTTCTATGTGCCTTCATATTCTTGCACGTGCCCCCCGTCTGAGTGATTGGTCTCTTAGTTAGGTCTGGTTCTTGTGGATTGGAACTTGGTGTAGTCCCCTGCACTGCCTCATCCTGTTTATGTTGTTCTTGGGTCGGCTACGTATTATTCTTCTTCCCCTTCTAGGTCCCCGTCTTAGCTTTCCCTTTGTTCATCTGCTATGTTTTTGTCTGGCCCGTCCTTCATTTCTTGGGCACTGGGACTTACTAAGGTTGTGTTTCTTCCTGCCTTGTTTCCTCTTTCGTTGTCTTTGTAGGTATGGATTGGGTGAGGACTAGAATATTCCAGTCGTCCTCCCAATCCCAGATAACTATGTCGATGTCTCCCTCCATGATGCAATAGCGCAATTGTATCCACTTCTTATTGGGGTTCTTTCGTGCCTATATCCACATGGCATGTCGAGTGGCCTTAAAGTTGGTGATGTCCTGATAGTGTGCGACAGCCTGTGGTATTATTCTCCAAAGGTTGGAGATGACCTCTTGTAGGTCATGGAGGTATCCCTCGAATACAGTTGCATTCATCTTCCTATGCTTGGCATCTGACACGGCGCCAAGTGATAAATATCTTACTCCATGATTCGGCTTGGTTCTGGTGGAGAAATATGCATATTTTGGTTCCTTCCATCCCGTAATGGCTATCAACATGAGCAACCATGAGTAATGAAATTATGTTCCTAGATCCTGAGTGTCCTTGCAGTCATCCAGAAACAAATTCAAGAGATAGGGTGCCCAACTAACTATGGTGCCCTCAGTGCATTGTGCTGCAACTACGATGACCCCAACCGGGACTTCCTCCCTGCAGCATTTTCTTAGAAGCTTATAGGCCAAGGTTTTTGTGGCCATTTGTGTAGTGGCATCGTTGATCCTCTTGATGATGATTCCTCGCATCCCCTTGTCAGTGTCATATTTCTTTTTCATCTCTTCCATGAGTGCTTTCTCCTTTGTTTTGTCATCGAGAAATTGCGTGGGATCCATGCCCCAGGATGGAATCCCTGAAATGTGCATAATGAGATTCACATCTATCGAGACGATCTTGTCCAACCATATATCCCCGCCATGTGTGACCGCCATCAATTGTTTGACACAATTGTTTTCTTACTTTCCTCTGCCAAAGTGTGGTATCTCTAGCAAACCTAAAATCTTTTTTTTCTCCAATATTGTTTCCCATTGGAGTGGTTGATCAATTGGTTCCCCAACTGCATTCATGCCAACAGTATATAAGTATACTTTCTTTGTGAATTTTGAGAACCTGTCTATGTCCGTTACATTGTGGTCCAAGTATTTTAGCCTCTCGACATGACCTAGAAAGTCTTATTTCACCTGTACTCCATCTGGTATACGTGGAAAAACAAGGGCTATGACAGGTTGCTTGCGTGGTGACCTAGGTACCTGTTTCTTGTCTTTTTTCACTAGTGGTTGGATAGAGGTTCCATCCTCCATCAGTCGTACTTCGGCAATCCATTCTGGCCACCCTGTGACATCTTCCACTGTTCCTTTCGATGGGTGGTCCGACAAAGTTGTCTGAGATTCATCTAGCTCGACTGTTGCTTCCTAATTTGTCTTCGTCCCATTGACTCTCGGAGATACTTCAGAGTTCTCTAGTTGTGCCTCCTTCAGGGTTCCTATGCCCTAGTTCTGTTGCTCCTGTTCTTATGATGGCATATCCACATCCATTCCCTAAGGTGTTGGATGTTGGGTTTCTTCCACCATAGGTATGGGATTCATCGGTGTTGTATTTGGTGATGCAATTTTGTCGATATTGATGATCTCTTGTGGTTGTTGTTCTCCTTCCTCTGATTGCACCTGTGCATTGGTTCTAACTATGGAGTGTTTGGCAGTATAGCTTGTTTATGATTGCTTTGGTGGTTCCATGGTGGTGAATGTCGAGCATTTTTTGAATTCAATGGTCTCTGTAACCTCTATGAATTGTGCTCTATGCTTCGTTTGTTTTCTCTCTCTCTATTTTTTCCAGTCTCGCAATAAACTGTTTTCTCCTNTAGTCCAAGAGGGGGTGAACCACGGCAATACTTGTGTAATGTGATGAATGCATGCATATCTTTGTCATATTGTTAGTAGTCAAAAGTTGTGTGTAATGAATGAATGAGTTATTATATTGCTTGGTTAATTACTGTTGAATATCAAGAAAAGATGTCGGGAGGTTAAACTATAATAGAGAATAACAGTAGTTTGTAATACAAGTTAGAATAAATGGCTCAGAATACAGATCCCATATCTCATACTCAATCCTAGACTGTAAACACCTGAGTCTTACAGCCACCCATTTAAAGCTATCTTGGGTGAGACTACACAGTGCCTTCTGTGTACTGTGTTGCCTTCTAGTTTACCAAAAGGGCCGATAGTTTTAGGCTTTGTTGGTACCCTAAAAGATATGAACCCTGGGTCAACAACGCAGGTAGTAGGGAAGAGTCATTCAAGTAATCCAACAATTACCAAAACCCTAACCCTAATGTCGTTAGGTATTCCATGCATGCGTGCATGTTGTTCTTCCTTCCAGTTGTCTCTTTCCTCGTGCATGCCTTCTTTCCCAAAATCGCCTTGCTTTTCACTTCGCCTACTTCCAACAGGACCCCAACACTGATAGGTGGCTCGTCCTAAGCCACCTAACCTTTGCGTGCTTCATCGATCTCCCTGGTGATCTCTCGGAACTTCTCCTTGAGATATGTTTCTTGTGTTTGTGCCTGCACGGTCTTATCCTTGAGTGTATCTACTATCTGGACTGCAATTTTGTCACTGATCAATCCTGCACACTCTGTCTGGGTCTGTGCTATATGTGTCTTGGCTTCCTCTGGTTGTGCAATGACTTTTGCTACTTTCATTTGAAGCGGTTCCATTTGATCCTGACGCTCCTTTTTCATTGTTTTCATAGTGGTGAGTTCTGCCTATGGTTTCTTCATATCATGTGCCCCTTTGACGCGCTCCATGATGGGCATTGTCTTCTACCTCTACTTGAGGTCCTGGATGGTTGTGCTTATCCTTTCTTCTTCCTTGTCCCATTGTTGGACCTGTTGATCCTCTTCTAGCTTTGTCTAAAGATGTGTTGCTTGATCGAACAAGTCAGTTGTTGCATTGACCTGTTTCTCTATCTCCTATAGCTGCTATGTTGCCTCCTGCTTCCTTTGATCCCTTACCTCTGGTGGAGTGGTAGTTGTGAGTTGCTCGCAGAGATTCTCAATCTCCTTCTAATATTGATCGATTGTCTGCGCAATCTGATCAATATTCTTTGTGGCTGTGAGTTCGTCCCTCTGCACAGTCTGTGGAATCTTCTCATAAGTTTTGGCCACTTTTCATTCCAATCCATTCACGCTCTCCCTATCCTCTTGGGTCTTGACCTTAGCCTTCTCACATATTAATTCCAATGCATCCCGCTTCTCTATTGCCTGTTGTAGCTCGGATAAGTCTATAAGTGCACGAGACTATACCTCTTGGGTAATGCTAACCTGTAATTCGTGTAGAGCTTTAGATGGTATCTTCGAAAATACCAGCTGGAGTTGAGCTAAGTACTTTAGGGGTGTTTTCCCCATGATCTCGTCCATGCACAGCATGATGGGTGTAATGTGGAATTTTTCACTTGGCTGCAATATTGTGTGAATTGTATCTCGCTCCCTTGCTTTAGGTTCTTCTCCTGTCTGGAATGTTGGCAGCCCTTCTCCTATGTTGATGCTCGCTTCCTGCGCTTCCCCGATCTACTTGAGGAATTGTCACATGTCTACCAACTCCTCTTGAATTATGTCCCTATGGCACACAACATTCTCAAAATATTCAGATGTACGATCCTAAACCATTTGGGCTATCATATCTACATCTTCTTCCGTGATCATGTAATCTAGAGGTGTTCTATGTGCCTTCATATTCTTGCACGTGCCCCCCGTCTGAGTGATTGGTCTCTTAGTTAGGTCTGGTTCTTGTGGATTGGAACTTGGTGTAGTCCCCTGCACTGCCTCATCCTGTTTATGTTGTTCTTGGGTCGGCTACGTATTATTCTTCTTCCCCTTCTAGGTCCCCGTCTTAGCTTTCCCTTTGTTCATCTGCTATGTTTTTGTCTGGCCCGTCCTTCATTTCTTGGGCACTGGGACTTACTAAGGTTGTGTTTCTTCCTGCCTTGTTTCCTCTTTCGTTGTCTTTGTAGGTATGGATTGGGTGAGGACTAGAATATTCCAGTCGTCCTCCCAATCCCAGATAACTATGTCGATGTCTCCCTCCGTGATGCAATAGCGCAATTGTATCCACTTCTTATTGGGGTTCTTTCGTGCCTATATCCACATGGCATGTCGAGTGGCCTTGAAGTTGGCGATGTCCTGATAGTGTGCGACAGCCTGTGGTATTATTCTCCAAAGGTTGGAGATGGCCTCTTGTAGGTCATGGAGGTATCCCTCGAATACAGTTGCATTCATCTTCCTATGCTTGGCATCTGACATGGCGCCAAGTGATAAATATCTTACTCCATGATTCAGCTTGGTTCTGGTGGAGAAATATGTATTTTTGGTTCCTTCCATCCCGTAATGGCTATCAACATGAGCAACCATGAGTAATGAAATTTTGTTCCTAGATCCTGAGCGTCCTTGCAGTCATCCAGAAACAAATTCAAGAGATAGGGTGCCCAACTAACTATGGTTCCCTCAGTGCATTGTGTTGCAACTACGATGACCCCAACCGGGACTTCCTCCCTGCAGCATTTTCTTAGAAGCTTACAGGCCAAGGTTTTTGTGGCCATTTGTGTAGTGGCATCGTTGATCCTCTTGATGATGATTCCTCGCATCCCCTTGTCAGTGTCATATTTCTTTTTCATCTCTTCCATGAGTGCTTTCTCCTTTGTTTTGTCATCGAGAAATTGCGTGGGATCCATGCCCCAGGATGGAATCCCTGAAATGTGCATAATGAGATTCACATCTATCGAGACGATCTTGTCCAACCATATATCCCCGCCATGTGTGACCGCCATCAATTGTTTGACACAATTGTTTTCTTACTTTCCTCTGCCAAAGTGTGGTATCTCTAGCAAACCTAAAATCTTTTTTTTCTCCAATATTGTTTCCCATTGGAGTGGTTGATCAATTGGTTCCCCAACTGCATTCATGCCAACAGTATATAAGTATACTTTCTTTGTGAATTTTGAGAACCTGTCTATGTCCGTTACATTGTGGTCCAAGTATTTTAGCCTCTCGACATGACCTAGAAAGTCTTATTTCACCTGTACTCCATCTGGTATACGTGGAAAAACAAGGGCTATGACAGGTTGCTTGCGTGGTGACCTAGGTACCTGTTTCTTGTCTTTTTTCACTAGTGGTTGGATAGAGGTTCCATCCTCCATCAGTCGTACTTCGGCAATCCATTCTGGCCACCCTGTGACATCTTCCACTGTTCCTTTCGATGGGTGGTCCGACAAAGTTGTCTGAGATTCATCTAGCTCGACTGTTGCTTCCTAATTTGTCTTCGTCCCATTGACTCTCGGAGATACTTCAGAGTTCTCTAGTTGTGCCTCCTTCAGGGTTCCTATGCCCTAGTTCTGTTGCTCCTGTTCTTATGATGGCATATCCACATCCATTCCCTAAGGTGTTGGATGTTGGGTTTCTTCCACCATAGGTATGGGATTCATCGGTGTTGTATTTGGTGATGCAATTTTGTCGATATTGATGATCTCTTGTGGTTGTTGTTCTCCTTCCTCTGATTGCACCTGTGCATTGGTTCTAACTATGGAGTGTTTGGCAGTATAGCTTGTTTATGATTGCTTTGGTGGTTCCATGGTGGTGAATGTCGAGCATTTTTTGAATTCAATGGTCTCTGTAACCTCTATGAATTGTGCTCTATGCTTCGTTTGTTTTCTCTCTCTCTATTTTTTCCAGTCTCGCAATAAACTGTTTTCTCCTGTGTCCATGATATGTATGGGAATCGCATGAAGCTTGTCGAAGACACTATATTTGATATGTATTCAATGAACCTCTGGTTCCTTCGTACTTTCTATTACTCTCCTCCACTGTCTCCAGTTGGCGTGATTAATGCGACGTCCCATAGGTCCCGTAGGTGCTTCTTCAATTCTTTTATCTTCTTCTATTTGAACCTTCAGCTTTGTGATCATTTGTTCTAGTTCTTGAGTGTCTTTTTTCTTATCTAGTTCTGCTTGTAGTTTCTTGTTTTTCTTCTTTTCTCTTCCGATAACTTCTATAGAACTCATTAATTCTTCTCGAATGTCAACTTATGCCTTTTCAATTTCTTCTTCATATGCTTCTTCATATTCTTCTTCAGAGTCTTCTTTATCAGAGCCTTCTACTGCCATGAATAGAACTCTCCCTATTTCATTGTCACTGACTTCATCTTCATCTGATGATGAGATGTCTTCTTTGGTGCAAAAGTTTTTTATTGAAAACTTTCTTTGTAGTTCTTTTACCTTTATATGTTTCTCTACCTTTTGAGTAACCTTCATCATTTCTCTTTTTCTTATGAGGACATTTGTTAGCAAAATGACCAATACCATCACAATTAAAGCAAATTAAAGGAAGTTTACCTATGTACTTATTGTTGGTTCTCTTGTTCAGTCTTTTGACGAAGTTGGCCACTTCTTCATCATCTTTTGAGACGCCGTTGCTGCTGCTATATTCTTCTAGTTCCTTTTTATTTTTCTTTGATCTTTTGGATGCTTTGAAGGATGCTTATTTTACATCTAGATTTTCCTATTCGGTTCTCATCTCATATGATGTGAAGATTCCATGTAGTTCGTCCATGCTTATTGAGTTTAGATCTGATCTTTCTTCTAGTGTTGATATCTTAGGGTTGAATCTCATAGGAAGAGATCTTAGTATCTTTTGAACAATTACAGATTCTTCGATTTCTTC
>JZKD02S1381843.1:0-11397 GCA_000966675.3 Picea glauca | reverse complement strand
TTGTATTAGGACCAAATCCCCTTTTGCAGATTGGTCAACAGACAATTGTAATAGGCAGAATAAGAAGTCGACCCCAGCAGTTATTATTGAGACCCAGAAATATAATAAAGGTGGGCTTACCCACCCAGAGTGAGAAGTCGGCCCTGCCAGTGAAGACACTTCACATGTGCCAGAGTTGTATATAGAGAGAGGCTAGCGCCTCATTTTATCACACAACACACTTGCTCATTTCTAAGAGGCAAGCTGCAACTTACCAGTTGGAGAGAGGGAGAAGAGTGGCGTATCTTTTGGAGAGGACTATCTGTATTGGTTTGAGTTATCTCTTGACATTGTATTGGCAATTTATGACAAGTAAGTTTTTGCTGGGTTTTCTTCCCCTAGAGGGTTTCCCAGGATAAATATTGTGTCTCTTTTGAATGTGTATTTCTTAGTGATCTTATTCTTATGTTGCTCTTATCTATTGAAATGCAAAGAACTATACTAATGGCATAAAACATTAACAAGAAATACAAGGAAAATTCTCGTTCTCCTCGTCATTGTAGACTTGATCTTTGACAGGTGACACTTTGTCAATTAAATTATTACACAAAAGATCTGTTGCATCCAAGGGTTCCTCAAACACTTCTTCACTTCCAAAATCATGGAATAAAGTATCATTAAGATCTTTGAAATGGTTATAACTTATCATGCTCTCTTCTTGATGTGAAGGAGGAACAAAGGCCTGGAGGTCTTCATTGAATGGAAAGGTAGATACAAGCACTTCATCTTCATCAAGCGGGAGCATGGATACAAATGCCTCGTCCAAATCTTCAACATGAGAAACTTCATCGAGATCTTGGTAACTTTTTTCATAGAGTATCTCTTCATCCGCAAGGGCTTGTTCTTCGACATATTCTTGAGATAAACTTTTTACAATATTCATCAGTTTCTCAGCAGCTTCGTCAACATATTTTTCCATTTCCATCTGTAAAAGTTCCCTCCTCAATACATGCCAAGTTCTAGGGAAGGGTTCACCCCATGGTACCATAATTCCATTTGCTAAAATGACACCTCAATGGAGTCGCCAAGTGAGTTCAAGGTTCATCAAATGATGGAAAGGGTAATCAATAAAATGTGGGTTATTCGGTTGAAGGATTCTAGGAAGGTGGAGTCGCCAGATGAACTTTAGCTCATAAAGAAAAAAAGGGAAAGAGAATTTCCCTCAAGTGGAGTCACTAGGAAAGCTAGGGGTAAAATATTTTGGGATGGAAGCTTGCCAAAGTGTCATGAGGGTGTAACCCATTTTACTTCTCCCTGGTATTCCTCTATGCAACTAATTATTCCAAGACAATTATGATGATCTTAGTGGGGTTGTATGCCTTTATACTCCCCAAAATCTTAGCAAATTAACCTTGCAACCAAGAAAATAAGCAATAGCAAGCGAGATTCCTTACCTAGTCTCAACATTAACAAGATAAACTCCTTTTAACCAATAAAATTCCACCATAAAAGCAAGAAAAATCCTCCAAGAAAAATAGCACCTTAATTCTTCATCCAATAGCCAAGACAAATCATCACAAGAGATAGTAGCAAAGAGAGATATGTAAAATTGCCCAAATAGGGCATAACTTTCAGCCGAGGAGTCTTTCTCCAAGTGAGAATGCTATGTGATAATGAAATGAAATGATTCTTATTTATACAAATCCTCCTAAATGAGTTTGTCCACTTAACTTTAGGGTAACCAAAAAGTAAGGGGTCAACAACCCTTACTTTTCCTCTTTACATCATAAATTCAAATTTAACTTTTAAAAATTGCACATAAGAAACCCTAAACATGACGTCATCCCCTTGAGGGGTGACGTTTTGGCATTTTTAGCAAGTTGTTACGCAAGTGGAGGAGGTCGTTGGGCCTCCTAAGCCTCCTCTCTCATGCGCTAAGGTCATCTTTGTCATGCAAAGGGTCTTCTTCCTCCAAAAATGCCAAGTGTCCATCTCCACCACCAAACCCTAGCCCTAGGGCGACATCAAGCCCTCCAAGTGTGACGTTTTGGCCTCAAGAAGCAAAACGTTGGGATAGTAGGAGCTAGTGAGGTCCTCCAAAGTGCCTCTCAAGCCTCCAAAGGCTATCATCATCCTCCAGTGTGCAGGCCATGGTATCCATCCTGTGGGCTTCAAGCCCCAAGGAAGCCCAAGCTAGGCTTGTTCTTCCAAAACTATCCACCAAGAAAGGTTCTACAAAGACAATGAATATGCCCTCCAGGGATCTCAAGTCAAATGCATCATGATAATTCAATCAAATCAATAAAAGAGCCACCTAAGCATGTGCATCAAAACCACCTCATCAAACTAAACAAGTGCTCAAAGACCCTATGCAATTTTCCAAGTTTTGGTATGGGGGGGTTGACAAAATGACCTATTGGGTGAATCATACCTCAAGTCAAGGAGTGTTTCCCAAGTGGACTCCTCTCTAAGTCATATGGATAAGGTGACATGGATGGGGGCAAGAATTTTGGGCATGCGGTTCATGACATACAAGGGATAATAGTGTCTCATTTATGGGTGCCTTTGTAGAGGGTGTGTTGCACCTTCATTTTCAATGCATACTTTTTCCAAGCTCATTTATTGCCATTAATTAGTTAAGGTCCAAACACTGGGTACTCCCTATGGGTTAATCAATTAGCTTGGGGGGAAATACCACAGTGTCACTTGAAGGGAGAGGTACACAGAGTGCCATGGGGGTACAATCTAGCTTGTAACACACTTGTGTAGATAACAAGTGGAACATTTATATGTATGTGTTTGCTTTTGCAGGTCTTTGATTTTTTAAGAGAAACATTTCATTGTTCTCGAAACCTCTTTGGGCGAACATCTGGAAGGTTCATAATATGGATTTTATCTTTTGTCATCTATATTTCCTTTGGGATTTTAGACCCTTCTTCCCATGAAATGAGGGACAATCCCTTCTTGGGTTAGTACACCCAAAAATCCCAAAAGATAAGGAGACGAATGAGGGGTGAAGTGATGAAAAATGATAAGTATGATCGAGAATGGCACGACGACTTGTCAAAGGGACATCCCAGTGGAAAACCCATCCCTAAGGGTGACCACTTACTAGGGCACAATGTCAACCACCAAGGTGAAACAGGGAAAAGATAATAACTTCCAAGAAGACGTTACATAATCAAAAGCAACTTTAAATGCAACATATTCAAATGCCTCAAATATTGAAATGACACTCACCATAATACTTGGCTTGTACCTCATGGAGCAAGACCCAATGTCTTCCGGAAGCAAGCTGGTGTGGCAGATATCATCGTGATGAATCTGAGATCTGTGGTGGTGAGACAAACTTATGTCTATGCAAGTGGACGTTGTCAGCCCTCTGTCTCTTGTTAGTTTATGTCTACAACCCGAGGGCCTCGAGACATCATCTACTTATTTATCCCTAGGAAATGGGGATAACAAACCTGATGAATATGAGGAAGTCAATATTGGATCAACAAAGAATCCAAATATGATAGAAGATTGGTAAAGGAATATGAGAAAAGGAAATAAAGACAATCAAAAATATTATTAGAGAATTCAGGGATATGTTTTCCTTCTCCTATGATGATTTGAAGGCCTACAAGGGATATATAATTCAATCCACTATATCTTTGAAGGAAGGCGCAAATCCATTTCGAGAGAAGCTGAGATAGATAAATCTGAAGTTGGCCCCTATTGTGTAGAAAGAGTTGCATAAATTATACGAAGCAATAACCATTGCTCCAACAAGACATTCTACTTGGTTCTCTAATCCAGTGAAAGTATGAAAGAAGACCGACGAGATAAGGCTTTGTGTGGACTTCATAAATCTCAATGCAGCTTCTGAGAAAACAATTATCCATTGCCAAACATGGAAAATCCACTACAAATAATCACATGATCAAAGATGTTATCATTTTTGGATGGTTTTTCAAGTTGCAATCAAGTGTGCGTGAACAAAGATGGCAAACATAAGACAACATTCACCACGCTTTGGGGCACTTATGAGTATTTGATGATTCCCTTTGGTTTGATGAATGCAGGTGTTACATTCCACAGAGCCATGGCTTATGCATTCATAGATAACATAATTGCCAACTTAATGAGAACTGTGACCTCAAAATGAGAACTCTAACTCAAAAATATAATATGTTTTGATAAAAAAACACCAAAATCAACCCCCAAATAAAAAAGTGGTGCTACCAGTAGCACCATTTTTGGGGAGGTGGTTAAAATTGCGACTTCTTGGAAATCACGCTCTTGACATTGTAGACAAAACTCTGAAATTGACCCTTGAATGGAAAAATAATGTTACCAATAGCATCACTTTTTTTTTGGAGTTAAAACTATGACCTAATTGAAATTGTGGCCTTGACCACTAGAACCACTACAAATAAAACAATGAAAATCACTCATAAATCTAAAAGTGTTATTACTTGATAATTTATTTACCATGGCCTTGACCACTAGCACCACTACAAATAAAACATTGAAAATCACTCATAAATCTGAAAGTGTTATTACTTGATAATTTATCGACCAATTAATTTTTTTTTTAATAATTTACATTAAGAAAATAATTAAATTGTCAAATCCCGCTAGCTCGATTAGATTTCAAGAGTTTCATTCTGTAAGACGACCAAGATTTGAAACTCGCGGTAGTTAGGAGACACCTAAAAAAATCCAACCATGTTAAGAGTTGGTGTGATCCAGGCCGAGTGATTTTGATGGCTTAGATGCCCCGTGGGTTGTGGTTTCTTAGACCATAGGCTAGTCCCACAGGTAATGGACATGCTAGCAAACAAAAAAATAATAATAATTAAATTGAAGAAAAATAACACCCTTACATGTTTTTTTTTTTGAAAAAAATAACATTCTTTTAAAAAGAAAGAGAAAAAAACAATTTTTGTTTTAAAAAAATGGTAATCACAATTTTCTAATAAAAAAATTCAAAAAGTAAATTAAAAAGGAGTAAAATCCAAATTAAAAAAAAAAATAAAAATAAAAATGACCTTTGAGACACTCGATGGAAAAAAAAAACATGAAAACACAATTTTTATTTTTTTTTAATTTTTTAGAAAAACAACCTAAAATAATTAAAAATACAAAACAAATAACAACAAAACTTTAAAAAATTAAAAAATAAAAACTAAAGAAATTTAAAATAATACAAAACAAAACTAAAATAACATCAAAGTTAAAAAAATATTATTATTTATCTAAATTTAGTTTTGTTTGTTTTATTTAATTTTGTATTTTTAATTATTTTTTTTAAATGTTTTTATTTTTTTATTATTTTAAATTGTTTTTAAAAAAATATTTAAAAACAATTGTGTTTTTATGTTTTTATGTTTTTATTTTATTTTAAATTTTTGTGTTTTAAGGACAATTTTTTCAATTATAAAAAAAATAACAAGAAGAAGAAAAGATGAAAAGATTTTACTCTTTTTTAATCCATTTTTTGAATTTTTTGTTTAAAAAAATTGTGATTTGCATTTTTTTTTCAACAAAAAATGTTTTTTTTTTTTAAATTGTATAGGAGTTTTTTTTCCTAATTGAATTATTTTGTTAGTGTAAATGATTAAAATAAATAAAATAAATTAATTTTTTTTAAGTAAAAAAGATAGTACCTATTATATTAAGTTAACAGAGAAACATTGACAAAATACACAGAGATATGGTCGTCCTGAGCCACCAAAAATGTTGTCGTTTTATCGAAAACCAGCATAGTTTGGAGTGAAATGAGTCTAGGAGGATAAGATAAAACTATTTTTCCCTCTGTCCTGCCCAAAGAAAACCAGGACAAATGGCCATAGTTCGAGTTTACATTTAACAACAATATGATTAAACAGAAAACAAACTAGCATAAGAGAAATTAGATACCCGGTGACCTGTTGCCATTGCCTTTATGCCACGTGGATTTGGCTGGGATGGCGAACGGTTGCACGCACATTGGACATTTCCTCTTTGCTGGAGCGTTGGAGTACGTGTCAAGGAGCAAGTCCAGACGTTGTCCCATGAGGAGGGCTCTATGCTCCTGGTCCGCCATGTGGCCTCGGAGTTCGAACACCAGAGCCAGTTGCTCTGCACGGAGGAGAGGACCATGCAAGTCATTATTTCCTGCCTCGTCGAAGGTTTCATTCCCCACTTCCACGTTCATCCCTGCTCTGGCCTCGATCACGTTCAGTTATGTGTTGGCCGCATACACATTCATCCCTCCTCTAGTCTCGCCCACATTTCTTTTTACACATGCATTGTCCCGAGCCTCGTCCTCGTTCGTTGCCTTCTCAGCATGGCTGGTGGGGCTGTAGTCATCCATCCATGGTATCTCTTCCACAATGCAAATTGGGAAATTGTCTGTCGGCTCTCCCTTCGGATCGCTCCCAGCCTGTAATTCATGCACCGTGGTTTGGGGTTCCAGGGTGGTCGCTAAATCCTCCAGGTACGACGTTTCCTCAACATAACAGGTTGGAAACTTGTCCGCAACGCCTTCCTTCAGACAGCTTTCGGGCTCAATTTCCATGGTGGGCATGCTACGCTCTGTCCCAGGCTCAGCGATAATGGCATGGAGTGCCAATTGGTCAGCTTGATCTCTCTGCCGGAGAATGGAAGTCGTTATTGATAGAGCGTGCTCCAGGTTCTTCCTCCTTTGCCTCTACTCTTTGTGGGTGTACCAGGCCGAGCCTCAGCGAGGCCTACCTCGCTTCCTTGTCATTGTTGATGAGGGTGGATAAAGATACAGAAAGAATGAGCCAAAACAAGAATGCACCAAAACGAGAGTGAACCAAAACTGCACCAGAGCTCCCAACTGGTGGGGAGGTCCAAAACGAGAGTGAACCAGGTTTGTCCAGGCTCTCCAACTTCCGAATTATCAAATTTCAACTTCGCATGGCTTCCCATTAACCCTGTCATATTGAATGTTGGCTAAGCGAGTGCGTTCGCGCGAGGGAGAAGTCCCTCCTCCGTATAGCGGTTGTAATGGCCGGCTACCATCGTAAATGCAGAAGGGATGGGGAGCGGCCTACAACATTTAAGCTATGGCTTGATGTTGAGCCATGTGGCAAGGCATCGCCGCGTGTCACCCCATCCGGGGAATAAAATTAATTAATATATTATCAAGTAATAACACTTTTATATTTAAGAGTCTATTTTCGGTGTTGTCCAAGCCATAGTTTCAATTAGCTCATAGTTTTAAGTAAAAATAAATGTGGTGCTACTTGTAGCATCACTTTTCGTTCAAGGGTCAATTTCAAAGTTTTGTTCACAATATCAAGGCCGTGATTTCAAACAAGTCGCAATTTTAACCAATTCCAAAAAAAATGGTGCTACTAGTAGCACCACTTTTTGAAACAGGGGTAAAAATAGCCACTAAATGTGACTTCTAAAAAAACGAGAACTTTGGAGAGTTCTCATTAAGTTGATAACTTTGTTAGATCTCATGGGAAGAATAATTGAAATTTATCAATATGATATCACAGAATTTTCAAAGGACGGGAAATCCCATGTTGAGCATCTCATACAGGTATTTGAAAGGCATTGCAAGCACATAATCTCATTCAACCCAAAGAAGTCAGTGTTTGGAGTTGTTGAAGGAAATCTTCTCGAGCATATTGTTTCAAACGACAGGGTAAAAGTTGATCCCAGGAGAATAAAAGGAATTAAGGAAATTACTCTACCCTGAACTCAAAAGGATTTCAATCTTTTTTCGACAAGATCAATTTCATCCGAAGATTCATCCAAAATGTTATCGAGATCACCAAACCCACAACAAAGTTGTTGAAGAAAGATGCAGTTTTCAAATGGGATGAAGACAATAAGACAACCTTCGAAGCTATTATAAAATCTTAGGTATTGGTAAGTCCAAATTATTCCAAGAATTTTCATTTTTTTTTCTTTTGCTTCTAACAATACAATTGCAAGTGTATTACTTCAAAAGAATGATCAAGATGAAGAACAACCCATAATATTTATGAGTAAAGTTCTTAGAGATGTTAAATTAAAATATTCCATCATGGAAAATCATGATTGTTCTTTGATCAAATCCTTTAAGCATTTCAGAACGTATGTTGGATATTCCAAGGTGATTGCCTACGTTCCCCATCCGCCCGTAAAAGATATCTTGGTTGAACAACATTGTTTGGGAACTAGAGGCAAGTGGGTGACTAAGATTCAAGAATATGATTTGGAAATTTTTTTCCACAAAATTGATTAAAGGTAGAGGTTTGGTGCAGATGAAATCTACGCTTGGATTACAAGATGATGCATCTCCCATGATTTCAACAATGATTGAAGAATTGGAGCATCATGATTGGTACACATATATTATTTTCTATCTCGATAACTTTACAACTCCAAGGCACCTTACATATCACAAGAAGAGATATTTAAGATTAAAGGCCTCTAAATACTGATTCATTGGCAAAGGTCTTGGATGGAAAAATTTGAATGGTTTGATTCTTAGATGTGTAGACCCAGAAGAAGCGAAGAAGTTAATGGATGAATTTAATAAAGGACTATGTGGAGGACATCGTGCAACAAAGACCACCGCCCACAAGATTCTAACAAGTGGTTACTATTGGCCAATTATCTTTTCAGATGTGCATAAGTTTGTAAGAAGTTGCTAGCCATGTCATTTCTTCATAGGGAAGCAGAATCTAGAAGACCTCCCTCTTCAACTAGTTGTAGTAGAAGTGTCCTTCCAACTATGGGGCCTTGATTTTATTGGTGTATTGAAGGATACCACAAGCAATGGTCATAAGTGGATTCTTATAACTACAAATTATTTCACTAGATGGGTTGAAACAATACTAACAAATAGGGCCATAGATAAAGTTGTGATGGATTTTTCGAAAGAAAGGATCATCACCCGTTTCAGGGTGTTAGTAAAGATCACTGCAAACAATGCCAAAGCATTTAGTTCTGCAGAGTGGTCAAAATTTTGTTTTTATTATGGCATTCTCCTATCCCACTCCTCCAGTTAAGGACATGGTCTCGCTAAGTCAAGCAACACGAATTTGATGATCATTATCAAGAATATAGTGGGGAACAACAAGAATAGTTGGGATAGCAAGATAAAGTATGCTTTATGGGATGGCAAAATAACTAAGAAATACTCCCTTGGAAAGAGCCCATTTGAGCTAGTCTATGGGATCAAAGTAACATTGCCAGTTCATTTGAAGATCTCAGTTTATAGATTTATGCAACAACTCTCCTACGATCTAGATGCAATGCAAGGCAGAATTAATGAACTAGTCAAACTTCATGAGAACCGAAGACATGCTTTTGATCCCCTGATACAAAGTTAATAAGAGATGAAGAGTAAGTTCAACAAGAAGGCTCGTCGATGAAGCTTTCAAAAGGGTGATCGTGTCCTCTTATGGAACAAATGAAATGAAAAAACAAGTAAACATGGTAAGTTTGAAAGTATTTGATTAGGTCCTTATATGATTGAAGATGTTGCAGGTACTAATTCTTTCTATCTAAGTCATTTGGATGGTGAGAAGATGCCCTTGCTTGTGAATGGAAAAACTTTGAAATTGTTCTACCAAGGTAATATATGATGCCTTTGGGGCATCCTTGTACTATAGTAAGTTTTCTGACTTTAGCTATTTGTGTGTTTCATTTTATCGAGTGTTGCATTTTGTTCTTATTTGAATAAAATTAAATGATGCTTACATTGTATGAAATTCTCTAAAAGGTTGTGCTATGTGCTTCATCCATTTCATGCATGGAATTAATTTTATCTCAACAAAGGGATAAGACACTTGTGTCTTTACCCTCCCTTGTATTTAATGTCCATTTTGTGGAATGTTTCAGGTTTATAGGTTTATGGAGATTATGGAGTTCTCACGCACTCTCAAGATGAGCACATGTTCCCAAGTTGGAGCTGGTTGTTATACCTCAGATTCTCTGCAGTTTGCCCTACATTTTTTCACAAGATGTGACCACTTTGATGAGCCCAATGTGTGATGATGTAATATACCTTATTGTATATTACATTTAATGTTGTTTGTATTAATTATACCATCAATGTCAATTCACGTCCATTGTCTAAAGACATGACTATATTCATTCTTGTGTATTTATGCACGTTATTATAAACTTATTGGGATATCGAATATATTATTTTATATTATCTTGTGTTTCCTTGCAATTAGTATTAGAGCCTACTGGCGACTTGTGTGTTACAACGACCTGTGTAAGAGCCCATGTTCAACCTACGTGCATGAGTGTTGCTAATTGTTTTTTGCTGGAAGTAAACTTGGTGTGGCGTGTCGCCTTCTTACCTGCACGCAACAATGAGGAAATCAGCGAGAAAGGTCAGAGAACCATAGAAAAAGGTAGGAGGATCAGATGACAACGCTCTCTCCACGTTGGAATTGAGTGAAAGTATTAAAGAATTTTGTGTGGGCCTTGTAAGTCAAGTAATTGTTGCAACAAATACTTTGTTGAATGCCAAAATTGACAGATTGAACGAAGGATTAGCATAGTGCAGTAGAATGTCATGAGAATTGAGCTCAAAGAAATAGCGAATGGGAATATAATCCCCGATCCGTTCTTCGGCAAGCCGTGGAATCTATTATTGTAGGGAAGACCACAACACAATCCTATAGTTCTCATCCGTACATTGCAGCCACTGAGACTCCAACAAAACTGAAGTATGATAAGTGGGGCGTGCCCAAGCTTAAGCCCAAGACATTCACAGTTCCATTCCATGGTCCTCCCAATCATCCCTCGCCAAGTTCAATTTTGGTGACCAAAGGGAATAGTCCTTCGAAGACAAATCCCAAGAAGTTTGTTTTGATACACATCATTGATTAAGAGGCTCCAATATCATCTTCTAGGATTAAGAAGGTCCTGACTCCTTGAATGGACGAGAGTTCTACAACCATCAAAATAAAGTCGGTTTTCTCAGGGTTTTCTGCCAGGAAGTGTGCGCCAATGAAGAATTTAAGGGTTATACATGATGTCAAAGTTGAGGTTGAAGACATTCGACGAATTCTTGTTGATATTCAAGTTGCAGAGTCGATCCTTGAGAATGAGAAGAAACACATGAAGATCACCGAGGGGATAATGTTGTTGTTGCTTAAACTTGACGCAACAGAATGGGGTCGTAGAGAGGAAGAACATAGTTATTGTTGAGGCAGTCAATGCGATGATTCATGATCAACATTTAACTATGTTTCTCTAGGTAGATGCATCCATCACTACAGTGTATATTCAGAACATAAGTCCTCATAAGAATTTAAGGAACTTGACTCCAGAGGAGGCCTTCACTGGAGTGAAGCCTGAGGTTGGACACTTAAGGATATTTGGGTGTCCAGTATACATTCATATACCCAAAGAGAAAAGGACCAAGCTAGACCCTTTAGGTAGAAAGGGTACATTTGTGGG
>JZKD02S1381832.1:0-11397 GCA_000966675.3 Picea glauca | reverse complement strand
TCCTCCACCCCCTGGCGAAGTTCAAACACCAGTCCATAGATAATGTCTAAGCTATCTCAGAGCTGCTCTCCATTGTAGGAGTCGGATGGCTGATGTTCAGAATTCCCTGGCCTACGGGGAGGACGAGGCGCGCCGCAAGAGCTTCTTGGGAGAGTAGAGATTGGCGTAGGTTCCGGCTCAGGCAGGGTGGAGGCGAGACATAGACGCGAGGGTGCGCCCATCGTTCGTGGGACAATTGCCAAAGAGTGCAACTGTGACACCAGCGGAGGGGGTGAAGGGGAGGGTTTGGGCTGGATGGGAGGGGAGGAGAAGATGGAAGGCGAGTCAGGAGGCGAGAGTGAGGGCCTGCGAGGTTTCCATGGGGAGCCTCGCCTCGGCCTCCCCCTCGGGCGAGGCATTTGGCTGTTCGAGGAAGCAAGGTGCAGCAGCCTGAAGTGGAGGGCGTGGAGACAGGTAAGGCTAGCCAAGAGCCGTAGGAAGCAAGTCGTATCAGTCCATGATCGCGAAAGGAGGAGCCCTTCGGCCTTCGAACAGAGTCGGGAGAAGTCCATCTACGGTAGAGCCATGCTAAGGCGTTCGTAGAAGAGGGGAAGCGTGTAAATGAGCATTTACGTCGAGTGAGGTTCGAATTAATGCTGGAGGGGGGTGGCGGGTAGTGGCACGAGCCCGTCACGTGGCCCCATGCCTCGTGGGCTGGTGCCGACCTCCTCCGCTTTCCAGGTGTGTCCCAGTAACACCCCATCCGGGGGTTTCATATTTCAACAGTTGTACAAGAAAATGATTTAATTTAAATTTTTTTTTACAATATTCAATAAAACAATATTAAACATCGGAAAACACCATAAATTTGCACTCAACATGTTAACTAATATGTAGTCACAAAAATGATTTAAGTTTTTTTTAAGATTACAAAAATTCAAGCAAACAATGTTAAACATTATAAAACACCATAAATTTGTAGTCAACATGTTAAATAATATGTAGTCAATGGGCAAACTCATCACTATAATCTCCTTGGCACGTACCAAAAAAACATTTTTCATAAACAATATTGTGAAATTGAGTCTAGTTGGATAGTTTCTTTGTCTTTCCCTTTTACAAAATCTCTCAAATGTCAATTTTTTTACTATTTGTGACCAAAATCTACTTACCCCACAATAAAATGTGAGGAAGATATCCACTTCATGTGACAACACTTCAGATATGAAAATAGGTTTGATTTTATAATAAAAAAACCTATCCGCCATCTCTAGGATTCATGTGACAACACTTCAGATATGCAAATAGGTTTGATTTCATTCATAAGCTCCTTTATTTGGTCCTGGATCTGCTTGATTTTGACTGTTTATTTAACTGGGTACAAATTTCCATCAATGCTATGAAAAATCTTGAAGGTTCAATGTTCTCATTCAATTCGAAGGAAAATACCTTCTTCTGTACAAATGGTAGCTTCTCCTGGATCTTCATTACTGTCTGGGCTGTAATTTGGTGTTGAAAACTAGGTTCTAGCAACAACTCGTTGATCTTGAGCAACTCAATCTGGTTCATCTGTTCGATGATAGATTGTATACTTTCCTTATTCTTTCTAGAGCTTTCTTTATTCTTTTCTATGTCAATTTGCTCGAGTGTCTCAGAGATATCATTACCTTTGAATTCAACCAATGATGTCTCTACAATAGACAAGGTATTCATACAAGCCTCCTTTGCCTCCCTAGCAAATTTCTTG
Organism: Picea glauca; assembly: GCA_000966675.3. Lineage (NCBI taxonomy): Eukaryota > Viridiplantae > Streptophyta > Pinopsida > Pinales > Pinaceae > Picea > Picea glauca. Next base: position 9,671 of record JZKD02S1381832.1, on the reverse strand, counting down.
CTTTCTTGTAGGTTTGTCTCCCAAACTTTCAAGGCCATTTCATCTTTCACCTGTTCAGATTGTGAGAAAGGGCCAAGACCAGGAATATTAGCTTTCTGCCTACATATAATGAATTCCTGAAATTTGGATCTGGCCATATAGGCATCGTTTTCTTTCTCATAAATACTTTTCAGAGAATTATTTATTGCCTTATAATATTTCTGAATAGTATCCATTTTTTGATACAGATCCTGATTGACAACTTCCAACTTTTCATTGATTTCAGATGCTTGTTTTTGGAATGAAGTATTATCTGTGTTTGTCTTTTCTAGTGAAGCTATTATGGACTCCAACTGTTGTATTGAATTGTCTCACTGAGCAATTATGGAATTGCTATTCTGGACAATCATCTCCAGTTTTTCCTGTAGTTGTTTCATCTGTTGTTTATTGACTAACCTGATTTTCTCTATGTCATAATTCATTCTGCTCTTGATAACCTGTTCTGTGCTCTGCATTTCGTTCTGCAACTGTTCAACCAAGTGAGACTTTTCTTGTAGTTGCTTTGAAAGATTGCCCACTAACCATTGGTTGGCAGTGGCAAATGATCCTAGTGAATCGAAAACCTCTTTTGCAAATTCAGGATCATTTTTTTCATGTCCATCATATACTATTATGTGTTTCTTGGTGGTCACTCCTCCCTTCTGGTGAGATTCTTTTCTGATGATAGATTTCCTTCTCTTGTTGAAAAAGAAACTGGATGGGGTCATATCTTCAGGTGAGATGGGAGTGAGTTCGTCTAGATGGATGAATTCAGAACTGGGAACGTCAAAACTGGTTGATTGTTAAGCCCTAATATTGGCTCATTACCACTTAATTGGGGCATATTAGATTAGTAATGTTATTTTATTTATGTCGNTCATTATCTGAAATTATCTCTTTTTCAAGGCGTTGAGTACTTTTCCTGAGGTTTTTCTATGCTATATTGATGTTTGGTTCTTAACATTGATATAGGAGTTACTGAGGGAATAGGGGAAATAATTGCAGTAGACTTTTCTGCACTAGTAAGACCGAGAGTAACAGTGTTAGTAATTGGTGATGAAGGGGGAGAACCATGATCATATTTCAAGAAGACTTTAAAGGAAGCTAATAAATCTTGATCATTTAGCCCTGACATTGATGTTTTTATATGTTTAAATAATGCATCTCTATTGTTCAATACTTGTTCTTTTTTTTCGTCAGTGGAGCTACTTCGCTGGGGTTCTATGGATCTAGTTTCATGTGAAGATGGAATGGGATTCAACTCTCCTTGAAAAATCATAGGCAAGTTGTTCCTTCTGTGGTTTTGAAAGGTCAGGAAAGCAACCTATTGGTCAAGAGGCAGAGACTGAAATCTGTATTCAACTTCTTCATATGATCTAGCTCCTCGGAAAACATTGTCGTAAGGGGAGTCTTCATGTATATATCTTTTCATGTTGATTTGGGCCAAATGATTCTCTACTATTTTTTGAGGATCATGTTTTTTGAACTCAATGTCAACTAATTTGACATCTTCCGAGGCTGTAGCCCTGACTTTTGAATGACCAAAATCTAACAATGTAAACATGCCAACTTGTATGGGAAAATATGGCCATACCTTTTTCTAATCCACTTTCAAGTCTTTAGCGATTCCTCCTATGACTGTTTGGTATGCCACCTCTCTGCAAATCAGCCTATCAGGAAAGAATCTTGGAAGGGCATGGGGAGGAACGAAGCAACCAAACACTCTGATGTAAGAGAAGTTTTGTTCAATGTACCAGTCTGCAATCGTGCCTAAGTTCCCCACAATGTGCTCTAAAATCTTGGGCGGAGGGTTACCATAGATAGCTATATGAATCGACACCACTACATTATGACAGATCTCATAGAAAAAATCTTTATCATTTTCTTCCCATAGTTTGGAGTGGTAGAAATGTATAGGTTCAGAACTAGGCAGGGTCCAACTCAATTTCATCAGGGGAAATGGAGTCATGAAGCAAATAACATCCATGATGTAGGCGGACATGTAAAAAGGAGCATGTTGGCCTGTTGATTTCAACGATTTGTACTCAACAACCTCCCTAGCCAGGTTATCCGACAACATTTTGGCCCAGTTGAAAGTATAGCCTTTAGCCACTTCATTGATTATAGACTCCCATTCAACTGCGAAATGTGACGAGTTTTTCTTTCCAAATAACCGACAGAGCATCATGGCAATGTATAAATAATGGGCATCTAAGTATGTTGTGGAATATATACCATGGGCATCGGATTTAAACTTGGCTGCATTTCCCCACCAGGTATTGATTATGTCATGGCCACTTCTGCCATATTGAGTGCATTCTTTTCTTTCAAAATCCATAATAAATGCTACATTATATGTGTATTTTGGTGCGGAAGATAGTTTATACATTACTCCTATGTCCTCCAGATGAAAGGAGCCAAAGGAGGTGTTTTGGTAACTGTTAATGCTTCTGGTTTGAATATCAACGTGCTCCGGAGCCCAACTTATCATGTCATTTTAGGGTATTATCTTTGGTCGAGCAACAATCCTGTGCAGTTCAAACTGAGCTACCAAACTTAGCTTGGTTGAGAACGACTCGTCTTCTTCTTCCGCCGAATCGTCCAGACAGAAAATAATCTCATGTTCCAAGATATTGTAGACCTATTTCCAAGATTTTATGGTGTCTGTAATTCGTGAAGTAGTGTCAGAGAGAATCTCTGTGTTTGGGTTGGAATCATCTGCTGATGCATCTTGCTTCTTCCATGGTTTGTGCGGTGCCATAATTCTCAGAGAAATGAAATTAAGCTTACTGTGATAAGAGTAGCCTCTAAGCTCTCAATTACTCAATAGAAAACTCTAATTGCAAATGGTAGAATGACTTGAGATTCGAAATGTGTTTATTCATATAGTCTATCAATCTTCGTATTGATCTACTAACAAGGTGATTATTAAAAATCTATGGAATTTATTAACTGGTGATTGCGAAAAATATTTTACCTTAGCGAGTTATAAATGTCATTAATACTTTGGCGGTTTGACGTTTGCAACCTTTGAATGTAAGACGAGACAAATTTGCGGAAGGCAGAATTGCGGGAGCAACTAATCACTTTTATATTTTAATTAATCATGCTTCAAAAAGCCTTTAGCCTTAAGTACTTTGAAATTTTATTCGGGGGTTTTGAATGAAGGATGATAGAAATCCTCCGAAGGCGGAATTCCCAAAGTAAACATTCGAACCGTTATAGGTATTTCGGGGCCTCATAACCCCGGAGTTTCGGAACCCTGGGCGGTCCGAAAAGCATTATTTGTTTTATTTTCAAAAGGGAAATCTCTCGGAGTGACGTGGTAGTCATGATGTGATTTATAATGACATGTCAAGAAAGATGGACGACACGTTTCACCTGAAAATGTGTGAATAAGATGACATGAATGTTTAAAACAAGTGCCAAGTGCTAGCCCAAGAAAAAAATTAATGACATGTGTGCTATAACTCATTTGTAGACCCTTGCAAAGATTATCGCAAGGAACTATTTTCGGGAGTTCAGAACTTCGTAGATTCGGGGTTTTTGTTGTTTAGATGCCTTGAAACTCCCGAAACGCGAAGTCTAAAGTGACCGTTGAAGGTTTTCTTTTAAAATTGGGTAGGTTTATAATGCGGAGAACACGAGAGCCGTTTGATCAAATTTAACGGAATTCATCAACGAATGATATTGTAAGCGCCTTATTATTATTAATAAATAAGGATCATGGATTTATTTAATTGAAAATCAATTCCCTAAGTTTTTTTTGGTGAATTTTTATTTTTAATAGGTAAAAAGAAAAGATTTTAAAATACAGAAGTTTAAAATCCTAAAGTGTTTTAACAACTTCAATTATCTTACAAGATGAAGAAGATACTCTAAGATTGGGCAGTCTGGGTGTCATCCTTAGACATACCAGTCAACTGTCATTTAGGTTACAAAGAATCATTTTTAAAATATGAGGTCGAGATGTGGAAATGGTGATGGAAGATGATTTGGAAAAGCCAAAATCCAACATAAAACTAACACCTATATGTCGGTTCATATCAATGTCACTTGCGCTTTCAGAGTTTCAAAATCGCGCAGGTTTTAAGAATAAGAACAAGTAGCAACTTGCGAAGCCCCGAATAGCCGAAGTGTCATAGATACGAATGCGCAAAGTGCCACATCACTTCAACCATGTACCACTCCGGGAGTTTTCGATCTAGAATAGATCAAAATCGTCGAACGCCGAAGAGCCAGAGTCGAGAACTCCTGAGAAACTTAATGAAAAGGTACATTAATCTTGGGTTAATTGGAAATAAACATGGTTAATGACTCTGGGCCTGTACCAGTCCGGGAGTTATAGAAACTCTGCATAGAGAAACTCCCGAAGGCGAAGTGCCAGAGGCACGTGGAAACCATGCGTGAAAGAACAAGTGACAACGTGCGAAGCCTGAATAGTTGAAGTGCCGCAGATCTGAATGCATGAAGTGCCACGTCACTTCAGACATGTAACACTATGAGAGTTTTCAATGCAGAACAGGTCGAAATCGCCGAACATCGAATAACCGAAGTCAAGAACTCCCAAGATACTTAATGATAAAATACATTAATCTTGGTTTAATTGGAAATAAACATGGTTAATGACTCTGGGCCCGTACCAGTCCGGGAGTTATAGAAACTCTGCATAGAGAAACTCCCAAAGGGAAAGGTGCGAGAGGCATGTGGAAACCATCCACAAAGGACACGTGGCATCAACCAGTAAAGACATGTGACATCATGTGACACGAGGCAGGAACATCAGTCCGGGCCAGTATTACTTTGGGAGTTATAGAAGCCCCGCATCCATAAACCTCTGTAGACCTAAGCACCTGAGAGACATGGGATCAATCCATTGCCAACACGTGTCATAAAATTGTCGCAAATACGTGGCGTCCATAGCCAGGGGACATGGCACTCATATAGGCCATGAAATGTGGCACTCGTTTAAAGCATATTTTGTGTTCGTCATCTGTACGGTTTCAGTCGACATGTGGCACATATTCTTTATGTGACATGTCATCCTTTTGACGTGTCCTATAACACATTTGTAGACCCTTGTAAATATTATCGCAAGGAACTCTCTTCGGGAGTTCGAAACTTCGTAGATTCAGGTTTTTTGTTGTTTAGATGCCTTGAAACTCCCGAAACGCGAAGTCTGAAGTCACTGTTAAAGGTTTTCTTTTAAAATTCAGGCAGGTTTGTAATGCAGAGAACACGAGAGTCGTTTGATCAAATCTAATGGAATTCATCAATGAATGATATTGTAAGCGCCTTGTTAATATTAATACATAACGATCATGGATTTATTTAATTGAAAAGCAATTCCCTAAGTTTCTTTGGTGAATTTTTATTTTTAAGAGGTAAAAACAAAAGATTTTAAAATTCAAAAGTTTAAAATCCTAAAGTGTTCTAACAGCTTCAATTATCTTACAAGATGAAGAAGATACTCTAAGATTGGGTAGTCTGGGTGTCATCCTTAGACATACCAATCAACTGTCCATTTAGGTTACAAAGAATCATTTTTACAAGATGAGGTCCGGATGTGGAAATGGTGATGGAAGCTGATTTGGAAAAGCCAAAGTCCAGCATAAAACTAACACCTATATGTGGATTCAGATCAACGGCACCTATATGCGGGTTCAAAGTTTCAAAATCACGCAAGTTTTAAGAATAAGAACAAGTGGAAACTTGCGAAGCCCCAAATAGTTGAAGTGCCACATATCCGAATGCGCAAAGTGCCATGTCACTTCGGGCTTGTACCGGTATGGGAGTTTTCAATCCAGAATAGATCGAAATCGCCAAACGCCGAAGAGCTGGAGTCAGGAACTCCCGAGATACTTAATGAAAAGGTACATTAATCTTGGGTTAATTGGAAATAAACATGGTTAATGACTCTAGGCCCGTACCAGTCCGGGAGTTATAAAAACTTTGCATAGAGAAGCTCCCGAAGGGTGTAGTGCCAGAGGCACGTGGCAGTCATGCGCGGAAGAACAAGCGACAACTTGCGAAGCCCCAAATAGCCGAAGTGTTGCAGATCTTAATGCACAAAGTGCCATGTCACTTCGGGCCTGTAAAACTACGAGAGTTTTCAATGCAAAACAGTTCAAAATCATCGAACATCGAAGAGCCGGAGTTAAGAACTCCCGAGATACTTAATGATAAGATACATTAATCTTGGGTTAATTGGAAATAAACATGGTTAATGACTCTAGGCCCATACTAGTCTGGGAGTTATACAAACTCAACATAGAGAAACTCCCAAAGGGAGAAGTGCGAGAGGCATGTGGCAGCCATCCGCGAAGGACACGTGGCATCAACCAGTAAAGACACATGACATCATGTGACATGAGGCAGCCGTATCAGTCCAGGCCCGTATTACTCTAGGAGTTATACAAGCCCCGCATCCAGAAACCTCTGTAGCCATAAGCACCTGAGAGACGTGGCATCAATCCATTGCCAACACATGTCAGAAAACTGTCACAAATACGTGGCGTCCATAGCTAGGGGACATGGCGCTCATATAGACCATGAAATGTGGCACTCGTTTAAAGAATATTTTGTGTTCGTCTTTTGTACTGCTTCAATCGACACATGGAACATATTCTTTATGTGACATGTCAGCCTTTTGACGTGTCCTATAACTCATTTGTAGACCCTTGTACAGATTATAGCAAGGAAGTGTCTTCGAGAGTTCGAAAGTTTGTAGATTAGGGGGTTTTGTTGTTTAGATGCCTTGAAACTCCCGAAACGCAAAGTCTGCAGTGACTGTTGTAGGTTTTCTTTTAAAATTCGGGCAAGTTTATAATGCGGAGAACATGAGAGCCCTTTGATCAAATTTAATGGAATTCATCAACGAATGATATTGTAAGTGCCTTATTAATATTAATGCATAACGATCATGGATTTATTTAATCGAAAATAAATTTCCTAAGTTTTTTTGGTGAATTTTTATTTTTAAGAGGTAAAAACAGAAGATTTTAAAATTCAAAAGTTTAAAATCCTGAAGTGTTTTAACAGCTTCAATTATCTTACAAGTTGAAGAAGATACTCTATGATTGGGCAGTCTGGGTGTCATCCTTAGACATACTAGTCAACTGTCCATTTAGGTTACAAAGAATTATTTTTACAAGATGAGGTCCATATGTGGAAATGGTGATGGAAGATGACTTGGAAAACCCAAATTCTGGCATAAAACTAACACCTATATGTGGGTTCAGTTCATTGACACCTGTGCATTCGGAGTTTCAAAATCACGCAGGTTTTAAGCATAAGAACAAGTGGCAACTTGTGAAGCCCCAAATAGTTGCAGTGTCGCAGATCAGAATGCGTGAAGTGCCATGTCACTTCGTTATTGTACCACTCCAAGAGTTTTCAATCCATAATAGATCGAAATCATCGAACGCCGAAGAGCCTAGTTAAGAACTCTTGAGATACTTAATGAAAAGGTACATTAATCTTGGGTTAATTGGAAATAAACATGGTTAATGACTCTGGGCCCGTACCAGTCCGGGATTTATACAAACTCTGCATAGAGAAACTCCTGATGGGAGAAGTGCCAGAGGCACGTGGCAGCCATGTGCAAAGGACATGTGGCATCAACTAGTAAAGACATGTGACGCGAGGCAACGACACTAGTCTAGGTCCATACTACTCTGGGAGTTATAGAAGGTCCACATTCAGAAACCTCTGAAACCCTAAGTACCATAGATACGTGGCATCAATCCATTGCCAACGTGTCATAAAACTGTCGCAAATACGTCATGTCCATCAATAAGAGGACATGGCACTCATATAGACCATGACACGTGGCACTCATTTAAAGCATATCTTGTGTTTGTCATCTGTATTGTTTCAGGTGATACATGACACATATTCTTTATGTGACATGTCAGTCTTTTGACATGTCTTTTAGCTCATTTGTAGACCCTTTTAAAGATTATCACAACGAACTGTCGTCGGGACTTCAGAACTTCGTAGATTCAAGGTTTTTGTTGTTTAGATGCCTTGAAACTGCCAAAGCGTGAAGTCTCGAAGTGACCGTTGAAGGTTTTATTTTAAAATTCGGGCAGGTTTATAATGCGGAGAACACGAGAGCCATTTGATCAAATTTAATGGAATTAATCAACGAATGATATTGTAAGCACCTTATTAATACATAACGATCATGGATTTTTTTAATTGAAAAGCAATTCCCTGAGTTTTTTTGGTGAATTTAGAGGTAAAAACAAAATATTTTAAAATTTAAATGTTTAAAATCATAAAGTGTTCTAACAACTTCAATTATCTTACAAGATGAAGAAGATATTCTAAAATTGGGCACTCGGGGTGTCATCCTTAGACATATCAGTCAACTGTTCATTTTTACAATACGAGGTTTTGATGTGGAAATGGTGATGGAAGATACTTTGGAAAACCTAAAGTCCAAAATAAAACTAACACCTATATGTCGTTTCAAATCAACGACACCTGCTCATTTGGAGTTTCAAAATCGTTCAGGTTTTAAGAACAAGCGACAACTTAAGATATATTTACAAGTGTCGTTGATCTTTGGCATTGGCAATTAATTGTGGGCTAGAATTTTCACTTGTTGCCAAATCATCATTTTCTAGTGCAATATTTTATCCACATACTCGTTTTGTATTGTGTTTGTATCATTAAAAAGAGTGCGAGCAAATGCAAACACAAACTATGACTTGATTTTTGGCTCTAACTATGTATAGTTGATTTACAAGACTTATTGATATTTGGCCTTTTGTTGACACTTGAATCTGTCTGGACCGAAACGACAACCTCACGAGGATGCAAATCCTCCCGCGTTTTTATAGAGGTGGTACTCCTCTTTCTGACATTTATAGAATATGGGACCTTTAAATAAGTCCGTCAAATGAAAGTAAAATAGATATAATAGAAACTGGATTTTTTTTTTAATTTTCTTGTAAAAAGAGAATTCTTGTGAATGGACCAGGAGATGCACACATTCATATATGTAAAGTAAGTAAATAGAACTTCCTCACATCCATCATAGCAGGGCTAATGATATCCGATCACGTAAAAATTAAAAGAAAATGATCTACATGCACAAGAGAACTTTGACAGAGTGATACATGGGAAACTCAAAAAAGATAATGATAGAACAACCTCAAATATTTTATATTCAGATAAATTGGGTTACAAAATGCAGTAGAGATTATTCCCAAAATAGCTCTCTTGGAATTTCTAAAAAATATATAGTTCAATACATACTCTCTAAGATTTAAATGCGTTTGTCATAATGACTGGGATTGGGGCTCCCGTGGACCATAAAGAAAATATGTATAAGAATGAATCTTGTAGAAAGAAGAAAGTGGGCGGTGGAAGACAACAAGACCTGGCAAGAAGAAATAGAAAATTGTCAGTCTTCAGTTAAACCTTTCTATTTAAAGAGGAGGAGTAACTGGATGAAGAGATTGACAGAGACAAAAGAATATGATCAGTATGAATTTACTATGATGGTATCTCATGCCTTTTCATTTGCTCACTGATGTCCTTTTATGGCTTTCCTCGGCGGTGACGGGAACCGTCTCAACTATCCTTTGCCCTTCATTGGTAAGATTGTCGACGACCTTTTTGAACCACTCCTCGATGTAGCT
>JZKD02S1381831.1:155205-167409 GCA_000966675.3 Picea glauca | reverse complement strand
TTCAACAAGATCTAATACATCTAAGCACTTAGCCTATAGAAATAAATCTGATCTAACATTCATTCACAACACTAAGCACAAAGCAACCACAACACAGGATATACCTGGTTCACCCCAGTGTGGGGCTACATCCACCAACTCTTCTCTTATTTATTGTCTTCTCTCAATGTTCTACAAGCACAAATCCACAAGAACCCACTCCGCATAGGACATGAGATTTATGCGCACCTCACCAGATTCTCCTTCCCCAAGCTATGTTATAGCACGAAGCCTTACACTGTTTGTGCACAAAGCACTACAAATGACTTGCACTTAGCTTTGCAAGTTTCAACATACACTATGCACAAAGCCTCTTACAATCACTTGCATGTTGTAGCGGGAAAACCCCTTTTAGGACTACACAAAGGGCCTAAAGTGTAGGCAGAGCTAACCATCTAAAGTATCCTAGTTTTTATCACTATCCCAACATTACCCCACAATCATACATAAAAGACAAGAGAGAGGGATCGAGTAGGCCTACCTTAAACTCCACGCCTGGTGTCAATCCCTTTGTGCTTGGTTGTTTCCTGACTGCAAATATCCTCCCAAGGTTGACCTGCATTCATCGAAAGACAAACAAGAAACTATAAGCATGCTTTCTACATATGGATTAGTGGGTTAGACATCATAAACAAGAAATGTAAACAAATCATATAAGTTTAAGACGTCATTTGGCAAGACAAAAAAAGTACTTCTTTATATTAATCTCACAAAAATTGCTTAGAACATGAGACCGACACTACTCCTCGAACCTGGTCCTAGGCTCCTCTTTACCATGCACCAACTGCTTCCACATCTTCTTCTCCTCTGCAGTTCTCTCTTAGGGAAATGGTAAGGGATTTACTATTGGGGAAAGGGGGATTGATGAAATTGGCAGATTTTCTTTTCTCTCATGCTTCTTCTTTGCAATGGGATCCCAACCCCTTCTTTTATAGGCCAAAAGGGACAATAACAGTTGGGGTGACTGGCTATGGGCAGTCAAACGGTTAAGTAACGGCCCGAAAACCATTATCCTATGAAAATTTCCACATTTTGTGATATTCTGTGAGTGTACGCAGGCTGTAGTGGCTCAGTAAGCGTGTGTACGCGGGCAGTAATGGTGTAGGGAACATACACCTTCAAAATGATGGTTTTTAGAAGAGTTGTTCAATAATGGCTTGGTAAAGATAGTAAGTTAGATGGCCTGATGTCAGGTATGCATGTCAGGTGCAATTTAGGGTTATAACAGATGCCCCCTAATGTGTGAGGTCAGAAGAGCATCCGATGGCCGAAATACATTACAAATATTCACCACTATACGACGTGAGTGAGCCCAGGGACCAGAGTTTAGGAGGTGCCATCTGTAAAAATAATAATTTGTCTCATTGAGGCAGGCATACCCATGCTCAAAATGAAATAAAATCATGGCTTCCAATCAAATACACTGCAAATCCATGTCATATAACTATATAAAGTGTAGATGCGAGTAATACACAACAAATATACATCTCAAAATAAAAAAATATATACATGTATAGTATCCATTTTTAAGAATCCAATAATGCCTAATGGCTGGAGATGAGGCCTTCGGAGCTCGAGCAACAACTTCAGAATCTTCAAAACTCAGGTAGGAGTGTAATATGAGTGTATGAATTCACTACCTAGAGTTCTTCGACGACTCATTGGTAACATACAAGAGGATCTTGATGATCAGGCATAGAACTTCATTGATTTTGAGCAAGGACTTGATTGGTCTTTCGGGATGGCCTGGCATGCGGACAAGAGATAAACTGCAGAAGGGACGAGTCAATTTTAGTAAGACTTCCCTTGGACAAGTGGAAGGATGTGATTTTTCCAAGGGAGACTCATTGTGTTGTCAAACAAAAAGAAAATACTTTTCCCTTCCTCTTTTTGGGGTATATTTGATTTTTTTGTCTTTTTCAATAATTCTGGGAAGCTTGAAAAAGAATAAAGAATGCTATGTTACAAAGGAGGATCGAGTGTCGCAGACATACTAGTTTCAAGTGCAAGGAACACATTGATGCTCAGAGCAAGTGGACATATGAAGGAAAAGGACACTTAGGAAAAATCCTCCATGGGTCAAGGTGTCAAGACGTAGAGGCAAAGTGATACAAGGCTTGCGTATAAGGCTTGCTTTAGATGGTTCATTTGAGAGAAACATGGAGCCAACATTAGGCCAAAAATGCAGGAATGAAAATATGATTAATAAGACAAAATGATAACGTCCTTCAATGTGATTTTAATGAGCCCAGAGAAGGTAAGCTCAACAATTTTTCATTTTTAGAGAGTTTGAAAAAGCGTAAAAGGAGACTCCACTGGGGTACCTTTTTCGAACGTAGTCTAGTTGGTTCAAAAAAGGGGTAAACTAGCACCGAACATACGTCTATTCAAAATCATTTTAATGAGTGTGAGAAAGACAGTATTTTGGCATAGGGGTAGACCCGGGGTTCAATGCTATAATAATGCACCAACAAAACCCTAACTTCTAGCCCTTTCGGCAACACCTGCGAAGAAGATGAAGTCTCACCTGAGGTAGAGACAGGGGTGGTTGCAAGACTCATGTTTATGCAACCATACCTGAGACATAGATCTATGATATATCACTTACAGAGCACTTAGCATCGATCATTTGTCAATATTCAATTCTTATTATACTTCCTAGATAGCACAAAGAATCACAACATTCACTTAGATATAAGGTATTTCAACACTTAGGAACAATAAAACAGATCAGATCTAGTAGATCAACACTAAACATCTTCATACATATCATATCTAACATTCACAAACCTCTAAGAAGCACAAATCTCAAGTAGATCTATCTAAACATATCAAAGCACTTAGCAAAATAAGGGATAAACACATCAAATTGAAGCACAAAGCATAACACACAGATTTATGTGGTTCACCCCCACCCTTGGGCTAAGTCCACCAACTCTTCTTCTTTATTAGTGTCTTCAATCAGTTACAGCATAGAGACACCAAAAACCTTCTTCGCATAGGACAAAATATCTGCGCAACTCGCTAGATCATTCTTCCTTGCACTACATCACAAAGCCTTCCACAAATCCTTTCAATGACTTGCACTTAGCAGTGCAAGTTCGACAGTGTGCACAGAGCCTACTCAATCACATAGATTATTTGCACATAGCAATATTTACCATCACATAGATGTCTTACTTCCTACATCGCCTAACTTACTTGTTTATACATACAAAATAGGCCTACACATGGGCAAAACCCATGGGCCGACATCCCATTCCTGTTACATTATCCCAAAAACCCAAAAGGGACCCAAAAGTGGGTTGACATTCTACAATCTCCGCTTCATCTGGAGCTCCATCTTCAACAGGATATTGAAGTCCCAAAAATGGTCAAACATGACCAATTGTCTCCCAAAACTTGGTCAAGGGCCAACAGGCCCCCAACACTCACCTATGACTCATCCTGAGTCACTTTTGTCTAATAAATTCTACCTCGACTGCCTCAAGCTTGGCTTCATTAACTCTTGTTATGTCCATTATGGTGTGCTCCAATGGTCAGGTGGTGAGCCATAACTATTTTTCCAGCCATTCGAAGCATCATTCGGATGGATATATCGTCCCCAACGACTATTGCTTTGCCATGATGAAGAGAACTATGCCGTTGTTCTGATATCTCGACGAAGCTCCCATTCTACAAGTTTTCTTTCTACGATGCCCCCTCTGGGGCCTTCTGTAACTTTTCAATCTTAGCCCTCTTCTTACTTATCTTTCTATCCTTCTTTCCAGTAATCTTCAACTCGATCTGTCTTTTTTCATTTTGATTCCTATCTTCTTTCAGCATAGTCACTGCACACTGTTGAGGTTCTCTCCTAGGACTCAGGGGTTATAATTCTTCTTTTTCTGGGAAAGGTACTTCAGTCTTCTGAGGGTCTTCCAATATTGTTTTAGCTTCGACATCAGGATATCTAGTGCAAAATAGCCTCGATCTGTTCTCATGTTCTTCAATCAACTGTGCAATCCTTATGGTCATGAATGTTTGTAAATCTTGTTTCTGTTGTTCCAAAACTTCTTCTTCTTCCTTTCTTCTAGCTTGATCTCTATCAATCCAGGGCTTTCCCAGTAACATGGTAAATGGGGTTTTGTCTTCAACATATTTAATAATCTCAAAATCTTCTTCAGTTGAAGTTCCATTGGAATTCATAGATATCTGAGTGAGATTTCTACATAGGTTTACTAATTTTCCTCTGAATAGTCCTATTCGTCCTAATGAAGGAATCATAGCAGGCCTCCCTATAGCTTCCCAAGTTCTCTTTGTCATGATATCCATCTGTGTTTCCTTATCCAGAACACAATCAATGTCAAAGTCCCCTATTCTTACTTTGATGTATTCTTTTTCTTTAAATATCTCTGATAACCTAACATGTCGGTGGTCATTCAAGGTTTCTTGCATCTGTAGCAATACTTTTGTTGGTTCTTTCTGAGGTTCTTCTATTTCTGGATCTGCCTCAGGGTTTTCTTGATTCAGATTCATTCCTTCGAGATTAGCAATCATTCTGGGGAAATCCAACACTTCATGGTCCAGATATTTACAACAAAGACAACTAGGCCTTCTACCTGGGCATTTCTTAGCTAGATGTCCCATTTTCCTGCAATTGTAACATAGGGTTAATCCTCTCTTTCTTTTAAATGATCCCCAACCTCTTATGTACTACGCACTAGGATCATGGTAGCTAACCTGTGACAAATTCTTTCTAAAATCATGCATCCATTTGTTAGTCCAAACATTCTTTCTATGCATAGGTATAACATATCTATTACTATTCTTTTCATATCTACTCATATCAAGCCTTCTTTCATCAATCAATGCCCTAGTTTTCAAACTAGGATGGATTCTATTAAACATACCTAGATCCATACTTTAGAAACAAAAAATTTCACTTATCTTACTTCTACAGAGCACAAAGCCTCAAAATATAAAACTTTTAACTATTCATACCTTTATCAAAGCACAAAGATTAAAGACCTTACCTCTTTTAGTCAAGAATTCCCACTTTTACCTTTCTTAGAGCATACAAAGTTCAAGTCTTGTTTACTTTCTTTATATCCGACCTCTCCTCCTTAGATCGGGTCTCTTTCTTTCATATCGTGCCTCTCTCTTTTAGATCGAGCCTCTCTCTTTCATCACAGAGCTTTATAAATTGGGTAGAATATTGTGCATGGTCTTCGCACAAGACTTTTAGGTCAACCTTTTTACACAGATCTTCTTCTTCTTAGTTCCCAATAATCACAGTTTCAGGTCCCGGAAACGGAACCATTTGTTGGCACATGGGAATACCCAGAGTTCAACACTACAACAATGCACCAACAAAACCTTAACTACCGACCCTTTTGACAACACCTGCGAAGCAGATGAAGTCTCACCTGAGGTAGAGGCAGGGGTGGTTGCAATACTCAGGTGTCTGCAACTTTAGCTGGGACATAGATATGTGATTATATCACTTATAGAGAACTTAGCATCGATCATTTGTCAATATTAAATCCTTATTATACTTCACATATAGCACAGAGCATCGCAACATTCACTTATATCTAAGATATTTCAGAACTTAGAAATAGTAAAACAGATAAGATCTGGTAGATCAACACTAAACATCTTCATACATATCAGATCTAACATTCACACACCTCTAAGAAGCACAAAGAATAAGTAGATCTATCTAAACATATCAAATCACTTAGCAAAAGAAGGGATAGACACATCAAATCGAAGCACAAAGAATAACACACAGATTTACGTGGTTCACCCCCACCCTGGGGCTACATCCACCAAATCTTCTTATTTATTAGTGTCTTCAATCGATTACAGCACAGAGCCACCAAAAACCTTCTTCGCATAGGAAAAAAGATCTGCGCAACTCGCTAGATCCTTCTTCCTTGCGCTACAACACAAATCCTTCCACAAATCCTTACAACGACTTTCACTTAGCACTGCAAGTTCAACAATGTGCAAAGAGCCTACTCAATCACATAGATTACTTGCACATAGAAATATTTACCATCACATAGATGTACTACTTATTACATCGCGTAGCTTACTTATTTATACATACAAAATAGGCCTACACATGGGAAAAACCCATGGTCCAACATCCCATTCCCGTTACATTATCCCAAAAACCCAAAAGGGACCCTAAAGTGGGTCGAGATTTCACAATCTCTACTTCTTATGGCACTCCATATTTGATAGGCTTTCAAAGTCCCAAAAATGGTCAAACATGACTAAGTGTCTCCCAAAACTTGGTGAAAGGCCAACACAATATCACTCGACAATATTTTCATTTTTAAGGAGTCTGAAAAGAGCTTAACTATGGACTCCATTAGGGATGTTCTTCTAGGCCAATTTAACGAGTGTGAAGAAACAAGGTGACTCGTCTATCTTTTCAATTTTAGGGAGTCTAAAAAGAGNGTTCGACAGTGTGCACAGAGCCTACTCAATCACATAGATTATTTGCACATAGCAATATTTACCATCACATAGATGTCTTACTTCCTACATCGCCTAACTTACTTGTTTATACATAAAAAATAGGCCTACAAATGGGCAAAACCCATGGGCCGACATCCCATTCCTGTTACATTATCCCAAAAACCCAAAAGGGACCCAAAAGTGGGTTGACATTCTGCAATATCCACTTCATCTGGAGCTCCATCTTCAACAGGCTATTGAAGTCCCAAAAATGGTCAAACATGACCAAGTGTCTCCCAAAACTTGGTCAAGGGCCAACAGGCCCCCAACACTCACCTATGACTCATCCCGAGTCACTTTGGTCTAATAAATTCTACTTCGACTTCCTCAAGCTTGGCTTCATTAACTCTTGTTATGTCCATTATGGCGTGGTCCAATGGTCAGGTGGCGAGCCATAACTATTTTTCCAGCCATTCGAAGCATCATTCGGACGGATATATCGTCCCCAACGACTATTGCTTTTCCATGATGAAGAGACCTATGTCGTTGTTCTGATATCTCGACGAAGCTCCCATTCTACAAGTTTTCTTTCTACGATGCCCCCTCTGGGGCATTCTGTAACTTTTCAATCTTAGCCTTCTTCTTACTTATCTTTCTATCCTTCTTTCCAGTAATATTCAACTCGATCTGTCTTTTTTCATTTTGATTCCTATCTTCTTTCAGCATAGTCATTGCGCACTGTTGAGGTTCTCTCCTAGGACTCAGGGGTTATATTTCTTCTTTGTCTAGGAAAGGTACTTTAGTCTTCTGAGGGTCTTCCAATATTGTTTTAGCTTCGACATCAGGGTCTCTAGTGCAAAATAGCCTCGATCTGTTCTCCTGTTCTTCAATCAACTGTGTGATCCTTCTGGTCATGAATGTTTGTAAATCTTGTTTCTGTTGTTCCAAAACTTCTTCTTCTTCCTTTCTTCTAGCTTGATCTCTATCAATCTAGGGCTTTCCCAGTAACATGGTAAATGGGGTGTTGTCTTCAACATATTTAATAATCTCAAAATCTTCTTCAGTTGAAGTTCCATTGGCATTCATAGATATTTGAGTGAGCTTTCTACATAGGTTTACTAATTTTCCTCTGAATAGTCCTATTCCTCCTAATGAAGGAATCATAGCAGGCCTCCCTATAGCTTCCCAAGTTCTCTTTGTCATGATATCCATCTATGTTTCCTTATCCAGAACACAATCAATGTCAAAGTCCCCTATTCTTACTTCGATGTATTCTTTTTCTTTAAAGATTTCTGATAACCTAACATGTCGGTGGTCATTCAAGGTTTCTTGCATCTGTAGCAATACTTTTGTTGGTTCTTTCTGAGGTTCTGCTATTTCTGGATCTGCCTCAGGGTTTTCTTGATTCAGATTCATTCCTTCGAGATTAGCAATCATTCTGGGGCAATCCAACACTTCATGGTCCAGATCTTTACAACAAAGACAACTAGGCCTTCTACCAGGGCATTCCTTAGCTAGATGTCCCATTTTCCTGCAATTGTAACAGAGGGTTAATCCTCTCTTTATTTTAAATGATCCCCAACCTCTTATGTACTACACACTAGGATCATGGTAGCTAACCTGCAACAAATTCTTTCTAGAATCCTGCATCCATTTGTTAGTCCAAAAATTCTTTCTATGCACAGGTATAACATATCTATCACTATTGTTTTCAGATCTACTCATATCAAGCCTTCTTTCATCAATCAATGCCCTAGTTTTCAAACTAGGATGGATTCTATTAAACATACCTAGATCCATACTTTAGAAACAAAAAATTTCACTTATCTTACTTCTACAGAGCACAAAGCCTCAAAATATAAAACTTTTAACTATTCATACCTTTATCAAAGCACAAAGATTAAAGACCTTACCTCTTTTAGTCAAGAATTCCCACTTTTACCTTTCTTAGAGCATACAAAGTTCAAGTCTTGTTTACTTTCTTTATATCCGACCTCTCCTCCTTAGATCGGGTCTCTTTCTTTCATATCGTGCCTCTCTCTTTTAGATCGAGCCTCTCTCTTTCATCACAGAGCTTTATAAATTGGGTAGAATATTGTGCATGGTCTTCGCACAAGACTTTTAGGTCAACCTTTTTACACAGATCTTCTTCTTCTTAGTTCCCAATAATCACAGTTTCAGGTCCCGGAAACGGAACCATTTGTTGGCACATGGGAATACCCAGAGTTCAACACTACAACAATGCACCAACAAAACCTTAACTACCGACCCTTTTGACAACACCTGCGAAGCAGATGAAGTCTCACCTGAGGTAGAGGCAGGGGTGGTTGCAATACTCAGGTGTCTGCAACTTTAGCTGGGACATAGATATGTGATTATATCACTTATAGAGAACTTAGCATCGATCATTTGTCAATATTAAATCCTTATTATACTTCACATATAGCACAGAGCATCGCAACATTCACTTATATCTAAGATATTTCAGAACTTAGAAATAGTAAAACAGATAAGATCTGGTAGATCAACACTAAACATCTTCATACATATCAGATCTAACATTCACACACCTCTAAGAAGCACAAAGAATAAGTAGATCTATCTAAACATATCAAATCACTTAGCAAAAGAAGGGATAGACACATCAAATCGAAGCACAAAGAATAACACACAGATTTACGTGGTTCACCCCCACCCTGGGGCTACATCCACCAAATCTTCTTATTTATTAGTGTCTTCAATCGATTACAGCACAGAGCCACCAAAAACCTTCTTCGCATAGGAAAAAAGATCTGCGCAACTCGCTAGATCCTTCTTCCTTGCGCTACAACACAAATCCTTCCACAAATCCTTACAACGACTTTCACTTAGCACTGCAAGTTCAACAATGTGCAAAGAGCCTACTCAATCACATAGATTACTTGCACATAGAAATATTTACCATCACATAGATGTACTACTTATTACATCGCGTAGCTTACTTATTTATACATACAAAATAGGCCTACACATGGGAAAAACCCATGGTCCAACATCCCATTCCCGTTACATTATCCCAAAAACCCAAAAGGGACCCTAAAGTGGGTCGAGATTTCACAATCTCTACTTCTTATGGCACTCCATATTTGATAGGCTTTCAAAGTCCCAAAAATGGTCAAACATGACTAAGTGTCTCCCAAAACTTGGTGAAAGGCCAACACAATATCACTCGACAATATTTTCATTTTTAAGGAGTCTGAAAAGAGCTTAACTATGGACTCCATTAGGGATGTTCTTCTAGGCCAATTTAACGAGTGTGAAGAAACAAGGTGACTCGTCTATCTTTTCAATTTTAGGGAGTCTAAAAAGAGATTAACTATGGACTCTGTGGGGGTTACTTTTTCGTAGATTTAGTCCCTTAGGCCTGAAAAACGGTTAAAATTATACATGAGAGTACACTGCTAGAGAAACAAGGCTCCTAAAGTATACCTATGTTCGTACTTTTGATCGTCCGAACTGAAAAAGGGGTAAACTATTGTCGGATAGACGTGCCTTCAAATTGCAGTTTAGTGAGCATGAAGGTCAACAAGATTGCTCGACAATCTTTTCATATTTAGAGGGTTTGAAAAGGGATTAAAAGAAGAACTATTGTGTTTTGGGAGTCTCGAGGGTGAGGTCAAGAGTGATAATGAATCATGCAAATGAGGCTCATACTTGTAATCAGTAAAAACTAATAAGGACTCCCAAGCCTATAGTCATTAGTGACGACATGGACACCAAAATGAAACTAAGATCTACCTAGGGAATCCGTGTGAAGGTAGGATCTACCACTAAATTACAACACTTATAGAGAAAGAGTGATGGTTCCTTGTCGCAATTCGGTGGGATCAATCATATGGAAAAGCAGAAAAGACAACGAGGTGCAACAAGTGGATGTGGAAACCTAACTTACATGCACAAAGTTGAAAAAATGACTTTTTACCAAAAGACCTTTAAAATGACCCAGCTCTCCAAAACGTTTCCCAATACCCAAAGTAACACTTATCGTAACATTCCATAAGAAACTCATGAACCATACTAAATGATTTTTAAGTTAGAAAAAATGACAAAAGGGTTCGAAAAAATGACAAAAAGGGCCAATTTTTTTTATAAATAGAAGTTTGGTAGCTCATTATCACTATTACGAATTGAGAATTGACCAAAAGTCAAAAAACACCCCTTTGTCAAAAGAGTTGATTTCGGGAGCTTTAGTGGACGAAACAAACTTTTGCTTGGACCAAGTAAGTACAAATTAGTCGCTCCTGCATTTCCATTCCTCCTTTTTGTATTTTTTTTTTTTTGGGGGGGGGGGCGCTGACCTTTAAAAGGGTCAGCCCTACGAGTACGTGGGTTGTATTAGGATAGAACACGTATGCCCATGTGCAAATGAATCTCTACACGTGGAAATATGCAACTGTATCTACTACAGTCTGCATATACCCTCCAACATGTGAAAAAATTAAAAATGCAAGAGTTAACTTTGCATGATTTTGTCTGTTTGCAAGATGTCATTGGAGAGAGAGGGAACATTAGAACCTTGAGTTTTTGGTCTCATAAAACCCCGCTGCTATCATTGTCTTGTCACATTACGGGTTTCTAAAGCTCTTCCAGTGTCTATTTATGAGGGAACAACCCAGGTTTCTAAATGCATTGATAGATTACTGGCATCCTGACACAGAGGCATTCATGCTTGAGGGGCAGTTGTTGACTCCAAGGACTGAGGACATTTACTTTCTGACTGGTCTCTCTAGGAGAGGGGATCCAGTCAACTTACGCACTTTCTCCCCCAGGCCACACAACATTGAGGATTTGATTGGACTCCATTGCGAGGCTAGTACTAAGAATGTACGTTCTCAGGTGGCTATAACCAAGATTACCAATCTACCGTTGAAAGTGATTGTTCTACTCATTGGGTGGATCACTGGATCCACAACCTTGCATCAGGCTTCCCGAGCACACATGCATTGTGCATTTCAATGCTTAAATGCACAATTTTTTGACTGGAGCACTACCATGCTAACATGCATGAAGAGACAGTTGACAGATTGTCGAGTGTGGGTGCATAGGAACTTAAGGTTTGGGACCGTTTTGTGCTCTTTCTTCTTTGAGAGGTTACCCAACATTAGTCCTCGAGAGACCATACGAGGGAACAAAGCCATTGTTATACATTATTTTCATCATCTCTATGACCATTAATGATGTAAACCTATCTGTTGCCTTCAGAGGGGTTAGTGGCCTGTGTTCCTAAAGAAAGAAGGGAGAAGAACTTTTCCTTAGAAAAAAAGTTGTATTTTCCTTTTTAAAAAACCTATTAAAGAGGATTTTCGCATGCTGCACTATAGATAGGGTGATAAAATGCCTAATTTTCATAGGCTGCACCATATCTAGGTCATGAAGTGTTCACAGGTTACTATATAGGCAGGGTGCGAAAATGCTCATACGTGGGAAAAACAAGCATTTTCTCGATGATTCTAGAAGGAGAAACTTCCATGATTCTAGATTGTTAGTTTGGCTAGATAAGCCATTTTGTCAAGATAGAATGTGAATATTATCAGATCTATGCTCTCAAAATTCTTGGAGTGGAAGTGTGTGGGGAACGAAGGAAAATTGGAAGGGACCTTATGACATCAAGGCCATGGTTGTAATCTCTCTTTCACATTTAATATGATACAGTAATATGATTCTTTCCTATAAAGC
>JZKD02S1381831.1:122327-132883 GCA_000966675.3 Picea glauca | reverse complement strand
AGAATGATCATGCTTGATACAACCGACTTAAAACCTCATCTTCCTTACCATGTAGCATTTCAGATAGTAGTGGCTTACACCACCAAAACTTTTACTTGGAACATTTTCCGCACAGTGGTTGATGAGGGCACCTCGACATGCGTGATGTCTTTGGCATGTTGGAAGGCCATTGGCTAGCCCATTTTATCTCTGTCACCTATTCTTCTTACTGCTTTCGACAGTCGTTTGTTCTGACCACATGGAATCATCCCCTATTTTCCCATGCAGTTAGAAGGGAAGACCATGTGCGTCGAATTTGAAGTGGTTGATGCATCTCTCGAATACAATCTCTTGTTAGGACGAAGTTGGACCTGTGCTATGCAAGCAATGGTCATGACATTTTTTCGGGTCTTGTTTTATCCACACAAGGGCCGAATCGTGACCAATGATTAGTTATCCTTCTCCTGTCCTGACCCTTCATCGGGGTTATCCACGGTCCCAATGATTGATAACCCTCAACCCGACATCATCAACGTAGGGGTTGGTTTGTTCCCACCATTGATGGGTAATTTCAATTACCCGCCTCCAATCATCAATGTCCATTACATGTCGGTTGTCCCCGACTAGCTTAGGGCCAAAATATTTCAAATATCGTCATTTTGCATGATTTACTTTAATGATCTGTGGAATCTTTCTTCCCCATAAGCCACTATGGAAGGGACAAGGTACCATGGCATGGCCATGCCTTTGTCTGTGGCAGAAGTTGTGTACTCTATAGTTCAACAAGCTTCCGTCAACCCTGATCTGACTTCCGCACAGAAGTTGGATTTGGTTCTTGAGCCTACATGGGCTCAAGGTTCCCTAGCCAATACTGATTCTTTAGACTTAGTCTTTCCCTTAGACGAGGTGATTATTGAGGCAATGACTAGTTCAGATAGACCCTGGGATCATCTTCATCACCGATCTTACTTGCTCCTAGAGTTAAGAAGAATTAAAGCAGGTGAATTCACTCTGACTATGACTGGAGATAAGGCTTGTCCTATCAATCCTTTGGCTATGCAAATTGTTTACGTTGAAGTAAATATGGAAAACATTGCTCAAACGATACCTATTGATATATCCATAATCCCTGGCATCGTGGATAATATCTTCGTCGGAGTGAACTGCTCCCCCAAGGAGATTCAAATCTACATAGATTTATTTAAGGAATTTTGCGACGTGTTTTCCTGGTCTTATGAGAAAATTCTAGGCATAGATCCAAGAATCTTAAAGCATGAAATCACGACATATCTTGATGCTAAGTCGGTCTGGCAGAAGCTCCGTCCAGTCAAATCTCATTCCAGCCAATAAAAAATAGGGTATGATTCATGTATGTACGGACTTCCATGATTTGAACAAGGTCCATCCAAAAGACAATCTCCCCACGCCATTTATTGACCACATAGTCGATGAATGTGCATGTTGTGAAGCCTTTTCTTTCATGGATGGTTTTTTAGGATACAATAAGATACAGATCAATCCTGAAGACCAACACAAAACCACTTTTATATGTCCGTGGGGTAGATTTGCTTATCGGAAGATGCCTTTTGGTCTGAAAAATGTTGGAGCTACGTTTCAGCGGACCATGTCATTTAGTTTCCACGAACTCAAACACATAGTCGAGGCTTATATCAATGATTTAGTGTCACGATATCGCAAAAGAGATGATCATATTGCACACCTTCGACTTATCTTTAAGCGATGTTGCTACTACCAGATTCGCTTGAATCCAAACAAATGAAGTTTTTGTGTCACATCAGGTCGTTTGCTTGGTTTCATTGTTTCGAAAAAATGGATCATGGTCGATCCTCTAAAGGTTGAGGAAATAGTTAAGTTTCCTCCCCCGTGAACAATCCCCCAACTTCAGAGTCTATAGGGAAAAGAAAACTTTTTATGGCATTTCATCGCAAACTATGTCGAGATCACAAAGGGTTTCATGTGTTTATTGAAGAAGGATGCTCCTTTTCATTGGGATGAAGCCACTCAATGCTCTTTCGAAGCGTTCAAATGCACCCTCACATCTACCCTTCTTCTTCAGCCACCCAATTATAATAAAGATTTCTTATTGTACTTGGCCACTGCGGCATCGACCATCGGTATGGTCTTGGTTTAGGAGGATGATTTTCTCTCAGAATACATGATTTATTACCTGAGACAAGGCTTGGCTGGATCAAAACTCAATTATTCCCACATTGAAAAACTTGTGTTGGCAACAGTTCATGTTGTCCAATGGTTTTGTCACTACATTTTGTTTCGCAAGACCACCATCATCATCCTTGTGAATCCGTTTCAATACGTGTTGACACGATGTGTAATTGACAGAAAGATCAGTATATGGATAATTATCCTCCAGGAATTCAACTTGGATTTTGTTTCATCGAAATCCAAAAAGTCATTGGCCTTTGCGGAACTCATTTCAGAACTTTTGGTCCAATCAGGTGATGTTATACCCAAAGAGTCACCCATCAAAGGAGACATGTTTATGATCATGTCTTCAGACCCATGGTACAGAGATATACTACTCTGTCTCCAGACTTTGAAGTTCGCTACCTCTACTTCTCAGGATGAGCGTCGCCATATACTCCATCAGGTCAAAAACTATCTCATACTCAAGGACACTCTGTATCATCAAGGTGTAGATTGCATCCTTCGTCGGTGTCTCACCCATGAAGAGGAAAAAATCATGCTTAACGATTTCCACACTAGAGCATGTGGCGGTCATTTATCTGGGTTTGCAACAACCCAAAAGATTCTATGAGTCGATTACTTTTTTCTGACAATAATCAAATATTGTGTTGAATTGATCAAGAAGTGCCACCCATGTTAGATCTTCTCTCAAAAGACGAGGGCACACCCTGCTCCCATGTTTCTCGTCATCACAGTTGGTCCCTTCACCAAGTGGGGGATTGATTACAATACATGCAACCCTCCTTCCACAAGAGGCAATCGTTATATCATCGTAGCAGTAGACTACTTCACGAAGTGGGTTGAAGCTATGCCAACGTTTAAAGATGATGGCGATACTGCAGCTCTCTTTTTGTTTAACCAGATAATATCAACGTTTAGCATCCCAAGAGAGATTGTCACTGACCATGGCAGTCACTTTCAGAAAAAAAATGATGTTTTAGTTAACATCAAAGCTTGGGTTGAGGCAAGAACATCCATCACCCTACTACCCACAAGAGAATGGTTAGGTGGAAGCTGTGAATAAATCCCTGAAGACTATTTTATAGGGAACGATTAATTCGGCCAGATCAAATTGGAATTTGATGTTGTACTCGACATTATGGGACTACCGACCATCTGTTAATACTGCAACCATTTTCTCACCTTTTCAACTCATTTATGGGCTAGAAGCAGTCTTGCCTATAGAGTGCCATATCCCCTCTATAAATTTGGTAGTACAGTTATTTCCAGACACTTCACTGCTTTAAGAGCGTTTATTATATATTGACTAGCTCAATGAGCAACATTAGGATGCAGCCTTGGCTAATGAGGCCCACAAACATAAAGTCAAGTGCCAGTATGATCGGTTCGTTCATCCTCAAATTTTCTCTAAAGGTGACCTTGTCCTAGTCTATGACCAAGATAAGGACCGCTTGGGGGTAGGCAAGTTCAAACGCATGTGGCTCGGACCTTTCATCATGAAGGAGTTTCTAAAGAAGGGAACTTATCGTCTAGTAGACTTTGAGGGAAATGCTTTGGCAGAGCCTAGAAATGGGCTTTACCTCAAGAAGTATTACTCGTAGGTGGGTCACTTGGGTGACTTCTTGTAACATATGTAAAGTTCTTGTACATTGTTCTTTTAGTTTTTTTCCTTTTGTTTTATGGATGTGTCATTTTTTATATCATCTTTTTCACTGTGGTAGATGTCAAGTGAATCAGAGGTGTTTGTTAGGTTTGTGGACGGTTCTAGCCGACACACTCGAAGGCTTTCTTCTGTAGCCTAGCTGATTTTCACACCTTAGGGCTAGTTTCTATCTTCAGGAGGTATCTGGTTAGGTGATGCCACAAACAATGTCGTCGAATACAACATAGTTCTAGAGTTTCTTCATGACACTTTTTCGCAAGGTATCTCTCACCTCCAAGTCTACTTAGATGCTCAACTAGTTGTGTCCCAGTTAAATAGAGTTTACCACTTTCAAGATCTAACTCTACACCAACGATTCCTTAGGGTATGTATCTTAGAACGAAGATTTGATTACATTATGTATATCCATGTTCCTAGGATATTGAATCAAATCACAGATACTCTAGCTAATCATATATTAGATTGGAATTTTGGACAAATGTAAGAAAAATCACACACGCACACATGTAAATACATTTGTAAAATAGATGTAATCCATAAGACATAAAAAAGATGAAAAATATCCATATATATATCAAAAATATCAGATTACATGGATGGGCGCAAGCACCTCAAAAATAGGTCCAGTAAGAGTCATGGGACTTATTCCCTCAAAAATATACAAAAAGTGTTCTTGGCACANAGAATGATCATGCTTGATACAACCGACTTAAAACCTCATCTTCCTTACCATGTAGCATTTCAGATAGTAGTGGCTTACACCACCAAAACTTTTACTTGGAACATTTTCCGCACAGTGGTTGATGAGGGCACCTCGACATGCGTGATGTCTTTGGCATGTTGGAAGGCCATTGGCTAGCCCATTTTATCTCTGTCACCTATTCTTCTTACTGCTTTCGACAGTCGTTTGTTCTGACCACATGGAATCATCCCCTATTTTCCCATGCAGTTAGAAGGGAAGACCATGTGCGTCGAATTTGAAGTGGTTGATGCATCTCTCGAATACAATCTCTTGTTAGGACGAAGTTGGACCTGTGCTATGCAAGCAATGGTCATGACATTTTTTCGGGTCTTGTTTTATCCACACAAGGGCCGAATCGTGACCAATGATTAGTTATCCTTCTCCTGTCCTGACCCTTCATCGGGGTTATCCACGGTCCCAATGATTGATAACCCTCAACCCGACATCATCAACGTAGGGGTTGGTTTGTTCCCACCATTGATGGGTAATTTCAATTACCCGCCTCCAATCATCAATGTCCATTACATGTCGGTTGTCCCCGACTAGCTTAGGGCCAAAATATTTCAAATATCGTCATTTTGCATGATTTACTTTAATGATCTGTGGAATCTTTCTTCCCCATAAGCCACTATGGAAGGGACAAGGTACCATGGCATGGCCATGCCTTTGTCTGTGGCAGAAGTTGTGTACTCTATAGTTCAACAAGCTTCCGTCAACCCTGATCTGACTTCCGCACAGAAGTTGGATTTGGTTCTTGAGCCTACATGGGCTCAAGGTTCCCTAGCCAATACTGATTCTTTAGACTTAGTCTTTCCCTTAGACGAGGTGATTATTGAGGCAATGACTAGTTCAGATAGACCCTGGGATCATCTTCATCACCGATCTTACTTGCTCCTAGAGTTAAGAAGAATTAAAGCAGGTGAATTCACTCTGACTATGACTGGAGATAAGGCTTGTCCTATCAATCCTTTGGCTATGCAAATTGTTTACGTTGAAGTAAATATGGAAAACATTGCTCAAACGATACCTATTGATATATCCATAATCCCTGGCATCGTGGATAATATCTTCGTCGGAGTGAACTGCTCCCCCAAGGAGATTCAAATCTACATAGATTTATTTAAGGAATTTTGCGACGTGTTTTCCTGGTCTTATGAGAAAATTCTAGGCATAGATCCAAGAATCTTAAAGCATGAAATCACGACATATCTTGATGCTAAGTCGGTCTGGCAGAAGCTCCGTCCAGTCAAATCTCATTCCAGCCAATAAAAAATAGGGTATGATTCATGTATGTACGGACTTCCATGATTTGAACAAGGTCCATCCAAAAGACAATCTCCCCACGCCATTTATTGACCACATAGTCGATGAATGTGCATGTTGTGAAGCCTTTTCTTTCATGGATGGTTTTTTAGGATACAATCAGATACAGATCAATTCTGAAGACCAACACAAAACCACTTTTATATGTCCGTGGGGTAGATTTGATTATCGGAAGATGCCTTTTGGTCTGAAAAATGTTGGAGCTACGTTTCAGTGGGCCATGTCATTTAGTTTCCACGAACTCAAACACATAGTCGAGGCTTATATCAATGATTTAGTGTCACAATCTCGCAAAAGAGATGATCATCTTGCACACCTTCGACTTATCTTTGAGCGATGTTGCTACTACCGGATTCGCTTGAATCCAAACAAATGAAGTTTTTGTGTCACATCGGGTTGTTTGCTTGGTTTCATTGTTTTGAAAAAATGGATCATGGTCGATCCTCTAAAGTTTGAGGAAATAGTTAAGTTTCCTCCCCCGTGAACAATCCCCTAGCTTCAGAGTCTATAGGGAAAAGAAAACTTTTTATGGCATTTCATCGCAAACTATGTCGAGATCACAAAGGGTTTCATGCGTTTATTGAAGAAGGACGCTCCTTTTCATTGGGATGAATCCACACAGCGCTCTTTCGAAGAATTGAAATGCACCCGCACATCTACCCCTCTTCTTCAGCCACCCAATTATAATAAAGATTTCTTATTGTACTTGGCCACTGCGGCATCGACCATCGGTATGGTCTTGGTTCAGGAGGATGATTTTCTCTCAGAATACATGATTTATTACTTGAGACGAGGCTTGGCTGGATCAAAACTCAATTATTCCCACATTGAAAAACTTGTGTTGGCAACAATTCATGTTGTCCAATGGTTCTGTCACTACATTTTGTTTCGCAAGACCACCATCATCGTCCTTGTGAATCTGTTTCAATACGTGTTGACACGATGTGTAATTGACAGAAAGATCAGTAGATGGATAATTATCCTCCAGGAATTCAACTTGGATTTTGTTTCATCGAAATCCAAAAAGTCATTGGCCTTTGCGGAACTCATTTCAGAACTTTTGGTCGAATCAGGTGATGTTATACCCAAAGAGTCACCCATCAAAGGAGACATGTTTCTGATCGTGTCTTCAGACCCATGGTACAGAGATATACTACTCTATCTCCAGACTTTGAAGTTCGCTACCTCTACTTCTCAGGATGAGCGTTGCCGTATACTCCATCAGGTCAAAAACTATCTCATACTCAAGGACACTCTATATCGTCAAGGTGTAGATTGCATCCTTCGTCGGTGTCTCACCCATGAAGAGGCAAAAATCATGCTTAACGATTTCCACACTAGAGAATGTGGCGGTCATTTGTCTGGGTTTGCAACATACCAAAAGATTCTATGAGTCGATTACTTTTTTCTGACAATAATAAAATATTGTGTTGAATTGATCAAGAAGTGCCACCCGTGTTAGATCTTCTCTCGAAAGACGAGGGCACACCCTGCTCCCATGTTTCTCGTCATCACAGTTGGTCCCTTCACCAAGTGGGGGATTGATTACAATACATACAACCCTCCTTCCACAAGAGGTAATCGTTATATCATCAAAGCAGTAGACTACTTCACGAAGTGGGTCGAAGCTATGCCAACGTTTAAAGATGATGGCGATACTGCAGCTCTCTTTTTGTTTAACCAGATAATATCAACGTTTAGCATCCCAAGAGAGATTGTCACTGACCATGGCAGTCACTTTCAGAAAAAAATGATGTTTGAGTTAACATCAAAGCTTGGGTTGAGGCAAGAACATTCATCACCCTACTACCCACAAGCGAATGGTTAGGTGGAAGCTGTGAATAAATCCCTGAAGACTATTTTATAGGGAACGATTAATTCGTCCAGGTCAAATTGGAATTTGATGTTGTACTCGACATTATGGGACTACTGAACATTTGTTAATAATGCAACCGTTTTCTCACCTTTTCAACTCATTTATGGGCTAGAAGCAGTCTTGCCTATAGAGTGCCAGATACCCTCTATAAATTTGGTAGTACAGTTATTTCCAGACACTTCACTGCTTTAAGAGCGTTTATTATATATTGACTAGCTCAGTGAGAAACATTAGGATGCAGCCTTGGCTAATGAGGCTCACAAACATAAAGTCAAGTGCCAGTATGATCAGTTCGTTCATCCTCAAATTTTCTCTAAAGGTGACCTTGTCCTAGTCTATGACCAAGATAAGGACCGCTTGGGGGTAGGCAAGTTCAAACGCATGTGGCTCGGACCTTTCATCGTGAAGGAGGTTCTAAAGAAGGGCACTTATCGTCTAGTAGACTTTGAGGGAAATGCTTTGGCAGAGCCTAGAAATGGGCTTTACCTCAAGAAGTATTACTCATAGGTGGGTCACTTGGGTGACTTCTTGTAACATATGTAAAGTTCTTGTACATTGTTCTTTTAGTTTTTGTCCTTTTGTTTTATGGATGTGTCATTTTTTATATCATATTTTTCACTGTGGTAGATGTCAAGTGAATCAGAGGTGTTCGTTAGGTTTGCAGACGGTTCTAGCCGACACACTCGAAGGATTTCTTCTGCAACCTGGATGATTTTCACACCTTAGGGCTAGTTTCTATATTCAGGAGGTATCTGGTTAGGTGACGCCACAAACAATGTCGTCGAATACAACACAGTTCTAGAGTTTCTTCGTGACACTTTTTCACAAGGTATCTCTCACCTCCAAGTCTACTTAGATGCTCAACTAGTTGTGTCCCAGTTAAATAGAGTTTACCACATTAAATATCTGACTCTACACCAACGATTCCTTAGGGTACGTATCTTAGAACGAAGCTTTGATTACATTACATATATCCATGTTCCTAGGATATTGAATCAAATCACAGATACTCTAGCTAATCATATATTAGATTGGCATTTTGGACAAATGTAAGAAAAATCACACACACACACATGTAAATACATTTGTAAAATAGATGTAATCCATAAGACATAAAAAATATGAAAAATATCCATATATATATCAAAAATATCAGATTACATGGATGGGCGCAAGAACCTCAAAAATAGGTCCAGTAAGAGTCACGGGACTTATTCCCTCAAAAATATACAAAAAGTGTTCTTGGCACATAAGTAGGCTAGCCTAGCTAAGGGCAGGGCCTATTGGCCCTGCCACAGTGAAAAACGACGTTTTCCAAATGCCAGAAGAGATAGACCTAGGTCCGTGGCACCCCAACTACATGAGGTTGCATCAATGGTGGCAGGTTCTCAATATCTTCCATTGGGACTGTGCGAGTGAGAGCGGTAAGGTTCCGCTCCACCCATCTCAAAACTCTATCAGCCTCTTTGGAAGGATGACCCCCTACTGTTGTTGGTCCTTCCTCTGGTTTAGGATGTCGTCCATTCCTTGCGAAATCTGCTGGACACATTGGTCCCACATCTGCACATAACGGATACATACTTGTCAGATACTCTCGTGTAAAAAATAATGACATATATAAAAAAGAAATAAAAATTAAATAACTTTGAAAAAACAAGCATACCTAACTCTCCTCTCTCTAC
Organism: Picea glauca; assembly: GCA_000966675.3. Classification (NCBI taxonomy): domain Eukaryota; kingdom Viridiplantae; phylum Streptophyta; class Pinopsida; order Pinales; family Pinaceae; genus Picea; species Picea glauca. The sequence goes on along the minus strand of JZKD02S1381831.1, from coordinate 123,431 downwards.
TCCAGGAGGTACAACCATGTTAGGGTCCGATCCCGACATAGGGGTAATCCTCTATCGTCAGAATATGTTGAGACCACTAGTCAAAAAACTTGTCATCGAAGGCCTCAATGGTCCTCCCCCCACCCTGTCGCGGCAAGAGTGTCATCCATATTCATAGCACCGGGAGAGTGGTTGTTATTGGATAAATCGGTAGGTTTGGACACTAACTAATCTCTCTAGATCCACCTAGATCTAGAACAAAACACACCAGAACATGACGCTTTCCTTAAGTTTTAAATATTGAATTTACTAAGTAAAGAGGGATAGGAGACATATTGTTTAAACACTGCTTCCTCTCCCCATCACCATCCTAGCTCCGTTCCAACACTTATACATTGATGATCCTACAAAGTAATGCAACCAACCAAAGTGATAGTAATAGCATAAACTCAATATAAACCTATGTATGTGATCAAGGAATCATACAATAAAACACAACAAGCTTTATAGGAAAGAATCATATCATTGTATCATATTAAATGTAAAAGAGAGATTACAACCATGGCCTTGATGTTGTAAGGTCCCTTCTAACTGTCCTTCGTTCCCCACACACTTCCACTCCAAGAATTTTGAGAGCATAGATCTGATAATATTCACAATCTGTCTTGACAAAATGGCTTATCTAGCCAAACTAACAATCTCCAAAGCTCAATACAATCCAAGATCCAAAATCAAAAGCCAACTTTCTCCATGAGAGCTCCTCTCTTTTTATAAGTTGAAGAGGATAAGGTGAGGAGGTTAGGATGATCCCACTAAATCATGAAAGCAAGTGAGATCCAAACCATTTAGATGCCACCTCACCATGGATGTTTCTCCTTCTAGAAGCATCAAGAAGATGCTCGTTTTTCCCACGTATGAGCATTTTCACACCCTACCTATATAGAAACCTATGAACACTTTGTGACCTAGCTATGGTGCATCCTGTGAAAATCAGGCATTTTCATACCTTTAACATTGGTGAGGCCGTATTAAATAGTATACCTCCAAGACAAAATTTGTTTTTATCCATCCTCCAGCTTGTCTTTTAGCCTAGTTCTCCCTTGTGTGGACGTTTTCGTTGCGGAT